>JABASI010005943.1:0-11544 GCA_019776505.1 Tomocerus nigrus
CCGTCTCTTGGGTCCTATTCGTAAAAGATGGAGCGAAAGTAAAGAGTTGCAAGATTTAGCTAAGAACGCATATCCTGATATGTCAAAAATGGGTAAGCAGTAATTTTAACGTATAATTTACTTATCTTTACCCTTGCGTAACTATTTACAACTTACAACGGTACCTAAAATATTTCACATTATTAGTTCAGGAGGATTTTCTCGGACCCCATAAGTTGGACATCCGTGTTGGTAAAATTGTCGAAGTAGAAAAACATCCAGAGGCTGACTCACTATATATTGAAAAAGTCGACTTGGGTAAGTTATTGTAATTATAAAGTTAACATTTGTTTCTGTTTGCTCTTATAGTTCCTAGTGTCATTTTATTATATTTTATGTTTTAAAGGCGAACCACAACCACGGACTATTGTTAGTGGATTGGCTAACTACGTCAAAATTGAGGACATGAAAGATAAAATGGTTGTAGTTCTGTGCAATCTTAAGCCAGCAAAATTAAAGGGAGTAATGTCTTCTGGAATGGTTCTTTGTGCTTCAAAGTAAGAAATAGGAATAAAAAAATCATTAAAACGCTATTATCATTTAGGTAATTATGTTAATCTAATTATGGGGGAGTTTTAACAAGATAATTTTTTATTTTGAAGGGATGACCCCAAGGATGTTGAACCTCTGATCCCACCTAAAGACTCGGAGGCTGGTGACCGTATATTTTTCGATAACTACGAATCAGGAACGCCTGAAGAAGTCCTCAATCCTAAAAAGAAGATATGGGAAAAACTTCAAGTAGATTTTAAAGTAAATCCGACAAGTGTAGCCCAGTGGCAAGGTAATGACATGCTTACCACAAAAGGTCCCGTCACATCAGCTAGATTAAATAATGTTCCCATTAGGTAATTGAACATAATATTTATTTGATGTATTAAATATGTTTATTGCAAATAATTCGCTAAAATAATTAAATTAAGTGATTATTACATAAGCAATAGTTATTGTAGGCTATTACCTTTATATCACTCGCTATATAATCTTGTACAATGTTGAATCGGCTTCCAGAAATATTATTTTTCAACCACTATGTACCTTCCTGCTCATTAATTAATTACGACACACCAAGTTTATGTTCAGGTCAATACGGTTGGCCTATTATTATATCAGCAGGATAGTATGTTCTGTTTACCCAATTTAATATTGTACAATTATATTTCATTTTTTACCATAGTTTAAGCATATCGATTATAAATACCTACAATGATTAAGCCGAAACCGCCGAGACATTGATATGATAATTAATTAAATGTACATCTTCAGGTTAATATAACGCAAGATAACATTTGAAGCATGCATGTCGGCAGGCATTATAATGTTATAAGATACATACACCCATGCGAGAAGAGGTTGTATACCTGTACGCTTTTCCTTAAGTGAAACAAAAGAAAAAATAGAAAAAAATGGCTGGATAAACGGGCAAAGAACTGTAGCGCATCCAGTATTCAATTCAGAGACGAAAAAGACAGCTATGTAACTAACTATACCGTTTTGTTTACACAGAAGACACGTTAATTTATATGTATCATAATATAACAGCAACAACTTACCTATAGCCACCAAAGCAAAGACGGCAATAATTATTTAAAATTATTGTAGGTACCTATTTGATATTGGTTTTTAGTTCATAATATCATAAGTATAGAGTATAATTTAATTGTAACTTGTGTGACAAGAACCTGGGAGTTTAATTTAATGTGTTTTGCTCATATCCTATTTATATATTTCCTTACACATAATTAATACTGGCAGATTGTACTTACTATCTTTATAGCATGTGTATCAATTTCATGAATACATGTTTAGTGAACTAATAGTAATTATGTGTTGACAGGCATACTATAGGTAGTATATTATGCAGTAATTTAATTTCCAATTATACACGTACATAATATAAATACACAGTTCATGTTCATGCATTATTTATCAGTATAAACAATAAGGAAAATGAATAAACATTTTGTGATCTTACATGTAACCTAAAAGATTGATGGCAATAAAGGCTTTCTTTTGGTATCTAAATACATTTACACAATATATTATATAACATCTCTACTTTTAATTATGCATACATTTTAATTCATATTTATATTGTTACTTTTTGTGGCATCGGAGGTTTGGACAGTTTGCATGGGCAAATGGGAAATTATCTATGCATTTGCGTACTAAGAATTAAGATAGTTAAAAATGTTTGTAATTCGGAAGGAAAGCACTTTATAATTATTATTTAATTTTTAATTGGGCTTAATTATTAATTTTCTATTTTCTACATCAAATCATTTAAGTTTAGCTATTACACCCGAATCGTTTTGGGCAATAGAAAGCACAATAATTTGAAGTTTATTTGCATTTATATATGTAAAATGAAATTTTATCACTGTTTTTCACTATCATTTACATTATCCGTGAATCTCTGGAGTAAAAACCCGGAAAAAAATGAAGAAATCAGTGCGCAAACTAATTCAGTCAGTTAAATTAGTGCGCGCTAAACTGAAAATAAAATTTTCGGTCAATGAACTAGAAGTTTTCATTTTCATGCGAAGTTGAGACTTATAAACAATGCGTTTTACTTTACACCTTAGTTACGGGTTACGGGCACGGGATACGGTCTTTATGCACAGCCTTCAGAAGTTTGATCGATTTTCATATTTTTGGTGCGAGACGAGAGTTGAATCAAATTGATTTTCTCACTCTCGAGATTATCTCGACGAAAAAGAATGTGGCAGGGGCGCAAGTAAAATCAAGTTGCTGGATGTCGGTTTGCTAACGTTTCTAAAATTCTTTTTTTACCAAAATTTCTTCTTCGTTTAGAAGTTATCTCTGCATTGAAGACTGATGTCTATCCCTCGAAGATTTTGGTTACCGGAAGTTAACGTCACTTCCAACGCGTTTTATCCGCCGGATCCGCGTTCCATGGTACGTATCTCTCTCTTCGAGTCATTAATCTTACCTTGAACTTTCGAAAATATTTTCTTTACTTAGTACCTCGCTACTTAAAACCATTGCAACGTAAAACGGGTAATTTCGCCGACTCATTATTCATTGTTACTCAATACTGGACATGATCCATTCTCTCCGCTAATTAATTTTATCAGTTGTGTGTGTATAGTAAAATCATTAGTTGTTAGTTTGTTAGTAGGTATGTTTTTAGTTTTTCCTTTCTGCATATCTGTGGAAATTCTAAGGTAGTTCGTTGCAAATGGTTCCCTTAATTTCCTTTGTTGTTTTCTTCTATTTTGTCTTTATAAAAGAAAATGGCCATATGCATAGCCTTCGTCAAGATACCCGATAAGGTTAAAATTAAGTATGAAATATCATTTCTAAAACTTTGAAAGAAACATTGCGGTGGTAAGTATAATATACCAATCTCAGCAAAGGTTTTAATTTGTAAATGTGCAAAATGCGCGTTAATTAGTCAACATGCCATCCACCCTGGCCGCCCTTTGCAAAGAGATGATCTTTCTCCCATTAAATGTTTCATGGATTTTACGTGAAGTTTAGCAATGAAAAGTTATTGAGAATAGTTTTTTGTCTGAGATTTGCTATCCATTCTTTTAGAGGGAGGGAGACAATGTGTTGCATACATTATTCATGTTCAATTTTCATTTTTATATTCTCACATGAAGCTTCTAATTGCAATTCTAAGCGTATCCATATGGTGAAATTGCACATTGTGTAACAGGCATGCACAGTGCTATTTTATATGCGATGGAACATTCCTGGAACCAACCCATGTGCTTTTCCTATGATGCTCTTGCTGAAAAGTGCTTCTTACATAGATTATCACATCTACCAGACCACTGTGTGGAATATAAACTAGTGCATGCTACTTGCTGTATATAGGAAATGTGTAACTGTATAATGTTTTACATTCTGCAACCATTTTAAAGTTACATACATACAGCAATTTTTTTGGTTGAGCACGAGTACAAAGAGATATAGAGGCATAGACTGATTAGCATTAGCGTCCTACGTGTTGGAAACATAACCTTCGTAAGTAAGTTAGTTGTCCTCGTCTCGTCGATATTATAATATAGCTACCTACCTATATAGATAGTGGTCATACTTCACATTAAATTAGCAATTATAATAATAGAGGTAACAGCCCAATAGTCTGTACTCCGCAGTAGGTTACGAATGCAAATGTTAACTTTATATAGATAAATATTCAAGTGATTTATTTATAGTTATAAGTATAGCGTATAGGTAGTCAAAACTAATTTTGTATGAAGATAGTTTGAGTACTTCATTATTTTCTGTTTACTAATAATAGGCTAACTGATTTGCAAATGTAAACTAAGTAACTGATTGTATTTGCTTTGGAGCAGAGAAGCAGTTATAGTTATTGTGTACATGAATTTGTAGCTCGTCAATGGATCCATTGATTCTGCTACAATCCTCTGCTCATTTGTTTGTATATCTGTAGTCGAGCAAAGGATTCCGACAGAGAATAGCTATACCATCATTCCAGCTACCACACACAGAAGTTGTCGTCGTATCTCACCATTTGTGCTAAGAGTTACAAAAGTTACATATCTTAAGCATTCATTCATGTAAGTCTGTTGGGAAAATTGAGTGCGTAGTTTCACTAAATAGCTATAATAGTAGTGTTCTTCTTGGAGTTCTCTTGTTTTAAGTAGAAAAACTTTGGGAAGAAGACGAGACAAATTTTCTATGCAGTTTCTTTCAATATGCCTCCCGTTTAAATATTTTAGTGCATATAAATAAACATGTGTAGTAGTATGTAGAGGAGATTAGGAAGATTTTATGAAGAGTCTCTCTTCCAGTTTGCTATAAGCTCTGACATTGAGTAGTGAAAGAGTGCAAGTGAGATGAGCTATCCACACAAGTACAAGACGACAGAAACCTAAGTTTCAGGATTCGGAACATACTGCTGTTTGTATTTTGTAGCGTAATAAGATAAAAATAGGTTTTTCCTTTCCAGTATCTCTTCAATCTTCCTAGAACTTGTACAAGTACGTAAACGTGTGTGTGTGTGCCTAGTGTAAACTAAAGATTTACAAGTTCAGCTTTTCTGTGGAGATATAGAGAGCATCTATATAGATCTTCTTCCTGCTTCCTTCTCTCTCTCTCTCTCCTTCTTTGCTTTCAAGCCAACTCTGCTCTGTTTCGATCCGAATCCGAATATCGGAGAGTTGTGCTTTCCCACTACGTACTATGTCAGAAATAAAAGACGACCGAAACCGAAGCAGTGCCATTGCCACTGACAAAACAATGATAGTGCACTGGGAAATTATGAATCTGCCAGCGAAACTGGAAAAGAGTATGTGTGCAGATTGCACATTGTAGGTTTCTTCTCTTTCCCATCATATTCTATCCACTAAATTCTAGTTTAAATTTAAATATGTGTTTTGTGTTGTTTCTCAGTACGTAGACGATTGGAGTTTTAAGAGAAAACGATTTGCGAACGAAACGACAACAAGAGGATACAAGTCATCAAGAGAGTTCTTTCCTTTGGGCAACATGAGAAGAGGAGGAGGTGGTGGAGGTGGTGGTGGCTACAACCACAATATGCACAATCATCCTCCGCATCATACAAGAGGTGGTGGGGGTGACCGTGGCTCTGGGTCGAGAAATCGGGCATTCGCCCAAAATTCACAACAGCCTGTTCAAATGGGTCCGTATGTGCCAGGGTCACGACCGAACCCTTTTCCCCTACCGCAACAGCATTACCAACCACTTCCTGTGCAAGCCTCCGTTTCTCAACCTCCTGCCAACAACTATACACCTGTCACTGTTAGTGATATGCCGCCCGTGGGTGAGGATCTCATTTATCAATTACCTTAGAAATTATCACCAGAAAATTACTGCGCACTAAACGTTCATTCATACCGCAATGATTTCATTTTCATACGACAAAAGTTATCATTTTCAAAGCTATACCATCCCTTGACGTGGTTCAGGGTGCTTAATATATCCAGAAGACCAAATTACTATTTGGTCCATTTTCAAATTAATGCTGAGATGTTCTGTTGGATTTACAGAAACCGTAGTTGCTCGTCTGGAGACTGCTTGTCGTCTCCTCCATGGTATTGGTGGGAATAATACTAGAAGTGAGTCTGTCACACAATAAATTATATCTATTTACATAAAATGCAGTATACAATTATTGGAATCAATCCGGTTCATGAAATTATGGTTATTTAAATATTAATGATTTGCAGTTAATGAAATTTCCCATGAGATACAAATTCTTTCGGAAGATCTTAGACGAGTCGGACCACACCTTGAAACAACTTATCCAGGTATATTTATGTTGTGTGTTAGAAAATTATCGAAATATGTACGAGCAAAATTAATACCTACTAAGTAGAGTATGTGGTGTATTTTATTAATGTGTGAATATTCTTTAATCGGTGATTTCTTTGCAGATGTTCTTGATAGAGTAATGTCATCAATGCGAGACGCTTCATCCATGCCTAGTCTACCGCCGTCCCTTCGCTTGGCGATTTTTGAGTTGGTAGAATTAAGGGCTTCCAAATGGATGCTACCAAGTGACAGTTCCAATTACTATCGACAGCGTCGCAATCTCAATGTGAGAATTTTGCGATATTTTCTATAGAGAAATTGTATTTTCTACGAATTAGACTAATAAATGTACATTATATCTACCATGCAAATACAATTTAGTTTAACTATTCACTTTAGGATCCAGGAGACATTTCAGAAGAGGGATCAGCCAACACTGGACACTACCCAAGAGCCAGTGGCACTATTAGCAAACCTGAACCAATGTATAATACTATTAGCTCACCGAAAACTTCGCCGCTTCCTCCCAATCCAATCAACGTTGGAGTAGCTAACAAAACATACAGAGAAGAAATTCTAATTAAAAATTCTGATTCTGGCAAAGGTAATATTTCAATATTCTTAAAAATGATAAGAATTTTTAGGTATTAATATATTTTGAGCTAATCTTAATTCGGAGGGGAAAACGTTGGGTATATAATAATTTCTTCGCGTTTCATTAAATTATTCTGACAGTTTGCCATGAAATTGCGCACTTATCCTCAGTTTCCTATATACTTAGCTTAGAATTTATTGAATAATAATGTTAAGGTTCTTTCATTGCTGTGTGCAATCGTTTTGTGGATTCTGGTAAAATTATGGCATTACATAAAAATCTCTGTGTATAGTCATGGGAGTACGCGGGAAGCGTTGTCACTTAATTGAAGCCCTTTCTGATAGTATTATCTCGTTCGAAAAAGGTTTGTTTTGATTTGATTCCAGAAATATGTACATTTTAGTACTAACTAATGAGTGCTTACCATAATCGTGAGTTTTGGTCACTTTGGCTGACTGATTGACGTTCAGTACCTGCTCAGTACTGTCGTGTCTTTTTGCGATAACTGTAGACTTTTGTTTTACTTAACTGTAGGATTTGGTTTGTTCTTAATAAAAATGCTAGAGCTATTGCGTAGATGTTTGGAAGCACGTTGCGGATTATTACAACATTACACAACTTAACTCCCTACGTACATTTTACAGTAACTTTCTACAGTAATTATCACTGTAGAACTTTACATATATCATCTCTAATTTTTTCTCAGTAATTATCAATTGCCAATAATTCTAACCTTTGTATGTACATATAGAAATTATGTACACATATAGTGACATTGAATTTTAGACTTAATTGTGAGACTAAAAATATAATAACTTCCTGACTAAATTGCTCCTAACCGAGAATATCAAGAATAATAAATTAAATCCCAAAATTAAATAGGAACATGACATACATAGGTAAGTAGAATTCAGTTTGTAACCCCCAAACTAGCATTTAGCGGTTGATTTGCGTGTGCAGTAGACATAACTAGTTTTTAGATTAGAATACAATTACTATACAAGAAAACCTATTAGCATACAATAATGTCATTTTTTATTGCAGTGGCCCCTACAGCTAAAGAACGGGTCTTGTCTATAAATGGATATTCTCAACAATCAATAAAGTATGTATTATATTTTATTTATTTAACTAATATTACTTTCTATAAGTGAATCCAACTGCTTTGAAGAATTTGTTGAACCATATGTTAAGAATTATTTTTCTGTGCAGTATGGCCAAACAATTGATACAGGAGACGATAACCAGAAATGCATCCCCTGTGTTCGATGGTCTTCCTATCGGTGACTATAATGCTGAGGGGGACTCAGATGTAGAGGCTGTTGCAAGTGCTATGAAAAAAATGCATATGAATATGCACACTGGGAAATCAGAAGATGAAGACTCACATTTCAATTATACTGTTACATTAGGTGCAGAGGATGTTATAAAAATATCAGGCAAAAACCTACAGTATGTACAGGTAGAAAGATTTCTTTTTGAACAACAACTGTATAATTAATTCTCTGAAAAATTACTCATTTTATTGGGATTGGGAACACTGAAAAATTTCCAACTGTTTAAAACATTAAATATTCTTGCGTATTTCTTCAGTGCAGACAGTTATTTGGATCTTAAATGTAATATTTTCACAGAAACACTCAAAAGATATACCACACGCGCTGAAATTAACAAAAATGGTTATTTATGGTCGAAATTTTTCTGAAATCCCAATAAGGTAAATATAAATCTGAAATGAACTATAATATTTTGATGTGGGCTTAGGAAGCGAAACTTGCTTTGGACGATTATTTCTCGCAAAAGTATCCGAATCTTTTTTATTCTAACAGTATGGGTGAAGACGAAGTAGAGATGGTACAACTAGGTAAGTTAAAAGAATTTGAAATTAAACTAATTTTTGATTCAAGCCTATTGCTAATGTTTGAAAACGCTATCAATTAGTTCCTCGCTATGATCGAGCTACTCTCTTGAGCTTATCTGTGGTAGAAACAGCAGCACCTGACTTTTCACATT
Source organism: Tomocerus nigrus (assembly GCA_019776505.1). Classification (NCBI taxonomy): domain Eukaryota; kingdom Metazoa; phylum Arthropoda; class Collembola; order Entomobryomorpha; family Tomoceridae; genus Tomocerus; species Tomocerus nigrus. Next base: position 8,921 of record JABASI010005943.1, read on the forward strand.
TGGACCCAGAAGTGCGCTCCACAATTGTTCTTCAGGTAAAGCTTGTTAGTTGCTTGGATAATGAGCGTAAATGTATAGTAGAAAAAAAATAGAAAAACTGAACAGGACATCCTATAATGAGTGTAGTAGAGATCATTTAAAATTCCGTTTTTCATGTCCTGACAAAATTATTAATTTTTGTGTATTTTTGAGCAGGAACGACGAAAGTTTGATGTTCAACAGTTGATAAGCCGAAACAGTACTAAGGAGGATGCTAACCCCGTGGAAATTGTACCTGGTTAACCTTATAGCAAAATTATTCCAAAAAATGCTATTCAAGGCCCATTTCGTGTGATTCGCCCACAACCTGCTGCATCTATTTACAAGAGTCAATCTATAATTACTTTTAATGATAAAATCAATTTAGAAAAAAGGAAACTCTCAAAACAACACAACTCGTACACGTTAATTAATGCAGTTTATCAGCCTAAAGTCAATATTATTATTTATTGTAATTTTCCTTTCTTCCATTTCTTTTCTCTTCGTGCACGTTTTATTAGCAGATGAATCTATTGAGATGTTTATTTAGGTACGAGGTAAATCTATGATTGAAAAAGACTTGGTTTTCTGAATTTTGTATCAGATTTCGTATTTCTAAGACTGAGTGAAAGCTCACGGAAGGCAAAACAAATGGAATTTTGTGCTGCTAAGTTTAAACATTATGTCAAATTCAAAAATTAGACAAAAAATTACAAGAATGAACTCGGAATATACTGCTGATGCTACCAAAAAAGTATACCTTATACTTCATACAGATCAACTAATAATAATAGTGATTGGCTAGTTGCTACTATATTTATATTGTATGTTGGGTCTCTTATAAATAATAGTGAGTCAATAAATCGAATAAAATGTAGTTACTCGATTTTATATAAATATAATAATATTAATTAGTGCTTTCAGATAAATATATAGAGGAAGAAAATGTCCAAAATAAGTATAAACATAATACTGCTATTTATGGCTATTGTGCATAATAAATATGTTGCAGTTGTCCTAATTGCCGTCAATCGTGTTGTAATGTTAAATTATTGTTAGGTTTATAGTTAAATCTCAACAAATACGAGACATATTTACGCATACGATTAATTAATTTAGATATACCTTCGTGTAAAAGCATTTATATACAAGTTAATATTATAGAAAATCAATGCTNTTATAGTTAAATCTCAACAAATACGAGACATATTTACGCATACGATTAATTAATTTAGATATACCTTCGTGTAAAAGCATTTATATACAAGTTAATATTATAGAAAATCAATGCTAACGTAGTTAATTACGATAACTGAATCACATTGTATGTTCTTAACTTCTTATTACCTCAAAAAGTGTTGATATTACAAGAAAAATGCCTTTATTCAGCAGTACAGTACATTTAATCGTAAAGAGATCACAAAAACCTAAACCTTCCTTTTCTCTTCTTCAAAAAAAGAGATGCCAAAAAATGCAATTCGAGTGCCATTCATGTATGGGTGCTTTAAAAGTTTAAACTTCTTCAGATTATTAAATACGCAGATGAAAATGTAGTTATTATCGTTATAGTAAGTACACATAAGTTAAAGTAATTTTGGACAAAATTAATTGTCTATTCTGTTGTAAAGATTACAAAGTAAATCTCTTATTATATTAGCATACAATGAATATTAATGAATGTATCTGAGTATGCTATTGTGTGATGTACTCTGCTAAGTACACAAAAAAAGAATTTCAGACAGAAAGTAATAAATGATGAAAAGAAACAAAAATTATTTATTCCTCTCCAGTTCAACATAAAATCTCATTTCAGTTTCAGGGCCAACAATTATGTAGCACTTTAGCCAATTATCATTTTATGTTAATTTTTCATTTAATCTAGGACTCAGGAAGAATTTCAGACAGAAAGTAATAAATGATGAAAAGAAACAAAAATTATTTATTCCTCTCCTGTTGAAATTTCACCATAAAATCTCATTTCAGTTTCAGGGCCAATAATTATGCAGCACTTAAGCCAATTATCATTTTATGTTAATTTTTCATTTAATCTAGGATTCAGGAAAATATATTTTCCCCCAGACACGGAGACGGGCGATTCCTCCATCAGGTGACATTGTTATACGAATGTGAGTCACTGCCTTACCCCAATCCAAAGAAATAACGTTGAAAACATGATTTTGGTCTGGTCCAAGCTAAGGAGCATCATTAAAAAACATAATCAGTATTTACGTTTTTTAAAGAATTAATTCTGTAGTAGAAAATTAAAATGAACCTTTTTAAGAGGAAGAATTGTATGCCAGGGTTCCTGATCGTGATTTAAAATATCTTCTTCTTTGTTCATCTCTTCCTTTGTCAAAAAGCAGCCTTCGATTTTACAGGAATCGGGATAATTCCCCTGATTTGCAAAAAACCGAATTGTAAATGCCAAAATTAGTGACATATTATATTTATTAGAGCATTTTGGAATAAAAATTAATAGCAGAATTCGTGATTGTTTGAAGAGGGGCTGTTTGTCACCTTAAAACGGGTCGTTGTCACTTCTACTTTGTGAATAATTCCCGGGACACCTAAGCGATAGGCCGCCCATTCCGATCCAGGAATATGCA
>JABASI010005944.1:0-11542 GCA_019776505.1 Tomocerus nigrus
TAGAAAAATATGGGTAGATTTCAAAAATGTAAACGCCATCATTGTGGACTAAGCCGTTCTCCTCAAATCGCGTTTTCCAAAAGGTGAAACCCCCCCTTAAATAGCAATGTAATGTTGCAACTGATGAGTTTCTCTTGCTGGATACTAAGAAGTTATGCTAAGTGCCGTTGAAATGTGCTGAAGAGACACATTATAGTCTGCACATTTCATACGCTGTGACAGGTAAGATAAGAAAAAGTATCCTCAGAGTGGCTCTGTAGCAGTGCAACACTTTTCTTTTGCACACACGGCGGTTGCTACGACTGCGACGTAATACGATGGTGAACTTGAACCTGAGCCCGAGTCTCATCTTTTGTTAGCACAGCAGGATCCCACCGTACAATTCTCAGCTAATCCTTCCTCGTAGGCTCAGCAACATGTTTCTTCTTTTCATCCATATCACACTGGCTATTTTTCTACCTACGAAAACATCGAATCATAATCATACATACATCAAGCCTCCTTCCAGGCGTAATAGTTATTAGAAAGCTTGAACAGTCTTCACATTATCACAACTTACATAAAAATTGCGCAGTCTTCAAAACTAACTAACAGTTATAATTATATATTTTTAGCAATTATTAAAAGTGTAGTGAAAACTAAACTATTAGTGTAAGAAATAATGTTTAAGCTTTCAATTACAAGCCCATGAAGTTTTAAATGCCCTATTTTTAATGTTTTCTTATGGTAAGATACATTATTATAGTAAAATATTTTTTACAAGGCTGTACAGATTTTCTGTTTCACATAATATTAAAAAAGTAGAATGTGTATAAACAGATAGTTAGGTAGAGGCATTGGCATTTGTCCATTACGAAAAATTGAAAGATGTTTTTATCTACGCCGTAATATAAATCGACGTTAATTTTTATCTGATAATGTATACATAGTAATATGAATAAGTACCTGCATTGTAAATGCTTTTCCTAATGTGAAACAAAGATAAATTATTTAGGTCACAAAGTGAGTAAAATTTTTATTCTTGACAAGTGAAAGAAGCTTTTCGGTGTAAACGTAGAAGGGAGCAATGAAATACAGAAATAGTGTAGTACATTCATTGCTTGTAAATAATCTGCATGCATAAAAATTGATTGTTTTACTACTGCTGCATGCATTTGCATGGAAAGTTGAGATTGGTACTGATAGTCGAGAAGTGTGTGCTATGTGAAAGTGGCAGTTGGAGTTGGAAGATGAGTTCTCCATGTATTTAAGTAGTTATTTGGAGCAATAAATATAAATGTTGGCATTAAAAGTGTTTTTGGCTATTGCCACATTATTCGACAAATAGAATTACCTTATCCAGTCTCATAAAGCATGCTAGAAAAGAATAGTTGTACGTGATGAAGAGGTAGTTAGGCTGAGAGTGTACTATGTGACACAAAGAACCAATTTCCTAGAGATCTTTACAGCAGTCTACGGAGATAGTAGCTCGTAAAAATCGGGACAAATGGAATTGAGTGCTCCTGGGAAAAAAGCAAGTTGTTCGTTTAAGAATGAGAGAGCTAAGTGTAGGATGCCATATGAAATGATTATTCTGTATTTATTTTATCATCGTCTAATATGAAGGAGGATAATATTCGTTTTAACACGAGCACAAAGACTTGGCTTAGGCTAAAAACTCGAAAGTTGGCATTGACTTTTTCTTCGAACTAAGTAATAAAGTCAGCTGGTTGCTATCTATGGAAGGGGATATTTCCAAGTGGAGATCGACAACATATAGCCCCGTAAAATCCAAATCTTTCTCAAGATATGAGATCCAATCGAAATGATTCATGAATACTCCAAGTTCATCTCAACATTAAACTAGCTAGAGTTCTTGAGTCGAACTTGAGTCTCGTCGAATAAAATAAAAATTGTAGATTCCCTCCGTTTCAGTTTCACAAACTTCTCTCTTCCTTACATTTTTATGTATTTTATTCACACGAAGAATTCAGTACAAAATATTCAAGGCCCGGCCAGAGTAGTGGAGTGTAGTAGATTTTCCGAGAATCTCTTCTGACTGCTCCTTCAAAAGAATTTTCTTACTTGGGAATGAGTTTTTTAAGGAAAAAGTCGACTAAACTGTCGGACATGGAAGGAGGAGAGCATTTAGAAGCTTTTAGCCGCCTCTCCACTAACTTGGTTAGTTTAATCGAGAAATGTCGAGTCGATCTCAGCCAAAGTTCACTTACTTCACTCTCCTACTCCAACGGTTACACTAACCCGAGCTATAATATTTTTATAAATGCCATTCATGGACCCCGGCTCTTCTCCTTGTACAAATAGCATTTTTACTTACATGGAATACACTGGCTACCATTCCATACTCATCATCATAGCATAAAACCGTATCAATACACGCACACTATAGTATAATGTGCGGAAGATACTCTTACTGATACGCACTCACGCAACACTCTCCTACTATAGTCAAGTATAGTCGGCATATAAAAGAAGCTCGGAAAAAAAGCTTTCGGATAGACAGTTATTAAAGATATTGAAGTGAGTTGTCTGTCATGTCTGTATATTAGGGATTTTGTGGAAAGGCAAGAATAATACATGGAGCTATGTATGTTTAACTTCCGAGACTATAATAATAAGCTCTCTCTCTCTCTATAAATGTGCTTTACCTTAAGGAGTTTTACTTAGTAACTTGGTGCATTACTTACATATACATGACGTAATGTTCCACGTGCAAGAAACATAACATTTCTCTTTGGTTAAGTTAGGAGGAGCAGGGCTTTGGTTAACTTGACTCGAGCGAGTACAGCAAACGGAATGCCATTTTCTATATATGGATCCTCATAGCCAGCGTGCTTCAACAGATCTGTTCATATCTCGGTCGGACTCCTACCAAATCTGTTACAGATACTCCATTTTCTTGACTTGACAACCTCCCTATTCTTTCCTTGTACAAATATCTTTTCCCAAGAAAATGGAATTGTGCTTAGGAGTGAGTAAAAGTAAAAGTGATGGGAGCATGAGACTAAAGTGCAATGGTAATAAGTGTGTAAGTAATAGTGAAGGGGCAACGGAGCAATAAGAAATCCATCGGCTACTCAACTTATACTTAGCGTTCCTGTCTAGACTCCAACACTACTCCGTCTTATCCTCCTCACAGTAAATACACAGACACTACTATGAGCCTGAACAATAAGTCTCCGACATTTCTCTCAAAAACTAAGCGGGCAAAATCCAACCAGCAATTTCTACGTACACGCCGATTCTACACACACAAAAACGGAGCTGTACTACTAGGAAGTGTGTTCTGTCTCTGCCATGGGAATGTCCTACACTACGTCATCGTCATCATTCTCATAAACTTTTCTTTCTCTTTTTCTTCTCCTTTTCCTTTTAGCTTTCCGGTTTTTTTCACTCTCAACTTTCAATGCTTTCCCGGCGTTGAGAAAGAGAAGCTATCATCATGTCCTTCCTCCATCCGGAACTCAAAAGACACATCACATCACAACTCAACACACACCAACACTCACTCACTCTACTCAACTGATCTCTCTCTCTCTATCTCTCTCTCTCTTTTGCCCCTCTACGCTCCTATAATAGTCGAAACTACAAAAATATACAAAACAAAATATTTTACAGAAAATTTTCACTACTTTTTGCACAATTTACTTTCATGTATCTTTGAATAAACAGTCTAGAGTTATGTATAGTCGCTGCATGAATTTATTAGTCATAAACTCATAAATATTGCGTCATGCATTGACTACACTTAATATAAATAGCGTCTCCACGTAATCATACCCATAAGTATGTAATAAATTAATTCGTTTTGCTTCCCGTTCCTTTCCTCTGCAGACTTTGCCAGACAGCTAGGAAAAATCATCTGCCCACGTAGAACATCATTACCCAAAGGATGAGGACGATCCCGGACGAATTTCTTCATGTTAAAGACCATCTACACTTTCTACACAGTACGAAATTTTGTAGAAAATCCGACAACATAATTAAATAAGATTTCGTAGACAGAACGAGGTTTTCGCATAATTTTAATCTTTTAAAATCAGTTTCAATGGGTTCGAATTGAATTCAAATACTTTCAATGCAAAAAAGCAAACCATTGGAGTTTTACATTGGAGCATTTCTGCACAGAATTTCTTACAGGGTAATTAGACTTTAGTCAACAAAATTTAGCACGGGTAGACTATACAGACTCATATTTTTGGGTCTGATGCGCTCTGGTAAACATAAATATTCTATCCTACGTGCTTTTCAGAAAAGATTGTCTGACTATCTGTATTATCCAACAATTCCCTTACACAATGATGTTTTTTCTAGAATGTCCAACTTTATATTGTTTGTTTGTTTCCAGGATTTTTAAATTGCTAGAACTTGTTTTTAGTTATTGAAACAATTTAGATATGGTATGGTTATCTCCATCCATGCTTCAATAATAGAAATAAACAATTCTGATAAGAATAAAATAAACACATTCTAATTCAATCGCACAATACTTCATGTTGATTTGCACACAACCCTGAAGACAACTCTAGGAATACAAAACAGTTTTTTATAGAAGAAGCTACATGATATATTAAAAAAAATTACAGTGGCTGTCAACAACATCTATGAAATTTATGCATTGGATTTGGATGTGTTGGAAATGTAAGTTGCATTTGCATGCTATTTTATCGCGCTAAGATGTTAACACAAAGCAAAACCTTATCTTCACGACAGAGTAAAAGTCTGCAAAAATTTAAGTAGCTACCGTTTATTGCTTAATGATCCTGAGTTACATTTACATTTGGTATTATTGCCGTCTACAGTGTACGCGCCCGACGTAGAGTTGCTACACAGATTTTGAATGAGATAATGAGTTTCATAATCAGAGAGAAAGAGCTGACGTATCCACATTTTCCTTTTCGCCCACAACACCATAAAATGTCAACTCGAGAACATAAACTTGACCATAAAATGAAATCATAAGCTAAGATCCACGGATGCAGTTTTTTGATTTCCTTGCATTCTGACAGCAAAGGAGCCGTCTCTATTCTTCGCTTCTCTACACAATTTAGTAGCTGCCTACTCCACCACAGATTCTAACAGCTGACCACCTGTCTCTCTTTTTTCATACTTTATTGCCCTTATATCCAATTCTATAACATTTGTACACTTTTAGTTTGACTATTTTGTTGATGAGACAACTCTCATGAAATCATCCATCACAGCGGGAACCAAATTCTAAGCAATATAATGCCAAGAAATAAATATAGACACTATTTAATTTTAAAAATGTAAATGTATGCTTGAATTTTAATTTATACATTATTTGTATTTTCTTTTCTAGTATGAAGAATTTTGTGGCCTAGACATAGAGACTAACTACATGAACAATAATTATGCAATTAGTAGTAAATATATATGGAGTGTGCTTATTCATAAATGTTTTTAATAATAAATTGTAGATGTTTTTAAGTGTTAAAATATCACTTAAGTGTTATTTGTATTTTGTATTGAATAATATGAAATTCTGTACACTGGGAGCATTGCTGCCATACCATAAGAATGAATGGCAGACATGAAGAGAATGAAAGGGAGGGGGAGAAGAATGAACCTGAAGTAATGTCAATTTTATTGAGATTTTCCAGATGATGTATTCTACTAAGTGGAACATTCCTCCATCATTTCCACAAAATCAACGATCTGATGATTCATGTTTGCTTACTCAACTGTCAAGCGAGACACTTCATAGAAATATTTGCAAAGCATCGGTAACCTATTTGTGGAAATAATTACTGTATCTGTATCGCCATTCAAAGAAAGAGCATTTGCATTTCAATCAACAAGAAATGCCCACGTCGACGTTTATGCTTGAATCCATAGGCATCTGTTAAAACAGTTGCCCATGTATGTATATTATAAAATCTATTCATGTACTAGGTATATTCGTATCGTCGTTCATTTTCAGTGTTTAGTAATGGTTACCTATAAAATTCCTTGAAATTGCCTGGGCAGAGCTAGTTCCAGAAATCCTGTATAAGTAAGTAGTTAATAGTTATATTTCTGCCGAAAAAATTAAATTGGGATTCTTTTAATGGACTTATAATTTATACACAGACTTTTTATTTCCAGTTTGCATCTAATAGTCAAAGCGGGCAAATATGGACCAGTCAGAGCAGTTCGTTTTTTATTTAATTATTACTGCACCCCGGCGTTTATTTAGCATCCATATAAGGAAGACAAGAGTGCAAAAGTCCGAAAGACGAATTCAAGCCTCAATCATTTATAGCAAAGCACATTTAATATCAACAAATATTTTATTGCAGGTTTATACAACGTTTTATTTTAATTGCAATTTGACTGAGTGTACGGTATAGGATAATATGGATATGGATGCTTATATAGGTATATCTGCTATGGATTTCCTCATAAATTGTTATTGCTTGAAGTCCACACGGTTGATATAGTTTAAAAGGATACATGTATGGTAATGTGCATTCCCGTTGTGAACTAAGCTTTAAGTAATTTGCCTGGAGATTCATTCAGTATATCTTTTCAGAGAAAAGCAAACCAATTTATCTGAGTTTTAGTGAACTGGACTGAGTGCCCTAGTCTCTTATCCTGTAATAAACTGGAATCGACCTGGAAAGAATTACTAGGCTCTTCTCTTATGCTCTGCGTACAAAGATGAGCATTAGTAAAACACTCAAATGAATGGAGTGAGTAGGAAACGTGTGAAATGTTCGCTGTGTGCAGCATTATTTTATTATGTGCAAACAATGTTTCTTCTTTATCCTGACTCTGCTGAGCTAGCATCTCTCTAATTAATTTGCTTGCTATTCAATTAGGAGACTGATAGAAAAGGCAGATTTTAAATTCCGACTTGCCAAGCCTTATAATTCGATGCAGGAGGGAGAGAGTCGTCTGAATTAAAGAGCAACCTTGCATTCTAATTAAACAAACCACATAAATGTCAGTCGTTATAGAATTCATCCTAAATGCTTAATTATTACATTGAAATCTCGTACTAAAATTTGGCATTTACAAAATCTACTCCATATGAGGTCACCTTTATCACGCTGGCAGTTATAGCCATAGAAAACATGCGTCTCATATGCAAAAATTCCTATTTCCCCCCAATTTTGGCAATTTTACTCTGTTCAGTCTGTTTTCACTTACAGGAAATAAAAATCCAATGAAATAAAACAAAGCTATCAAGCAAGTTTAAGTTGTTTTGGTCAATGATAATGCGATTACATATGCATAGCTATAAATCCACTTTACTTTAAAAGGCAAGTGGTTCAAGAGCGACAATATTCTCTTCAAATCACACTTGTTCACTAATCGATAAACTTGTTTTCACTTGTCATGACACGCTAATTTACTTAGTGTTAGCAAAATTAGAATAAACAACTAAGGCCACAAGTGTAGCGGTACAGGCTCGGTGCATCATGATGATAGCGCTTAAAATGTTTCATCTTGTGTAAGAGAGTAGTTAAATAGTGAAAGTTGTATCTTTTGACTGTATATTTAGAAAAATGTCAAATAAAGTGCATTTAATCACAAGGAATGTTAGATATACTTAAATGAAGAAATCAATAAATTGATATTTTCTATTCATCTCAATTGACCTAAGTAGCTAATGGAAAATTTATCTATAATTATGCAAAACGTCGGCATAATTAAGCATTTCCTTTCGAAATATCGCCGAGTGTCATGACCTGTCCAATCCAAAATGCATTTGATTAGGGCAAGAATTTTTTAGCACTTTTACTATCATCCTGTTATCTTAGTAAAAGACATGTTAATTTCCGTGTGTGATTGTGTGAATATTATCTGATGTCAACGGAATGCATTTTTTTGAATATTTTAAGCTTCCCCTTTCAAGAGTCATTAAAAGTCCATAGTTTATGTCTATCTGGATGTATACATGAAAATGTAGTTAACATTAAACTGTCGGTTAGTGTCGTGTCAGGGTAATTTTCACTTTACAACTGTAACTCTCTCATGTGCACGCCGAGATAACTACAGAGAAAAATCGAAACAACAAACCTATAGGTACCTTAGAAGTATATTAGCATAATTTATATAAGGCAAAGTTCATGTCAGTTTAGAAAATGTACATGATGATGGAGTCGAATGTTTATGAGTGAGCTGACTTCATACTCTATAATAATATTACGTAGGTATATATCTTGTATTATGCTAATAGGAAATGATTAAATGAATATACCTATTTAGCATACCTACTAAGTATACATGATACAGATTGTATATAGTAAAACTTTGAAAGGAGTACGGGAAATGTGGAAGTAAGTGTCGATAAACTCATAAATTAGTATAAAAATAAATGAGGAAGGAAAGATATCCCTTGGAGCATCAAGACAAGAGTTTTTGCTTCAAAGAAAAATAGTTTTCGAATGAAAAAGAAGATAGGCAACAGATTTTAGCGGGTGAATGGGAGTAGTAGAGTGAAAAGAAAGGCACACAGTTGATATAGAGGTTAATATTATGATTTTGTGGGTTGGGATGAGCAAAAGGATTTTGTGTTCGTGTTAGGAAAAGGAAGTTGATGCCTTGTGTCGCTCCGTTTTGCCTCACTACTTATTCCCTTGGCTTTTTCTTGAGGAGACAAAGTTCCTGTCTGGATCTGGTTTCACCAATTTCATGGAAGTTAGAGAATAATGAAAGCCGACGGAAGAGAGGACAAGTTGGCGAAGCAAGCCGTATAAGTTGCGCAGAGGGACGGGGCAAGGAAAGCCAAACAAGTTGCACAATAATAAGGAGCTGATAGTAATTATATTATGAATCATGAAATGTGTGCCAAAGGCAACTCTTCTGCTAAATTTTAATAAAATCATAACAAAATGCCAACAAGCACAACGTGAGTCCAATGCTGATAAGATCATTTTACTTGTTCTTAACCCTAGTTCACCTAGTAGCGACTTGTCCTTATAGTTTCACGTGACGAACACAATTTTCTTAGTAGAGAGGAAGAGAAAACAAAAGAAACGCCGTGGCTCCTATTCCTTTGGCTATTTAGAAAGGTTTGTGGTGGTGGTGGCGGTGGCGGCGGTTGCTTTTCATCTTTTACCTATTCTTACGGGATTCTTCAATGTAAATAAATATAATATTATGGCAATGGATCAGTATAGGTTTAATAATTTGACATTTGAAACTCACGCTGACTCAGCGCAGCTGTTAATTGCTCCATGAACAAGACAATAACAGACAGGAAACACTGGCATTAACTTTTCAAAATGAAAATTAAAGGTAATCATTAACAATTGACGAAATGGGGTAGGAAAATATGTTACCTGCTTAGTTTTACAAGGACGATTTAACCAAGTTGAATGTAGAAAAGAGAAGCTATCTATCTGATCTGTCTGTGTAGAAAGAGTAGACGACAAGATGCCAATAAACCAGAGCCAGAAGATCCGACCACAATGTAAGTGCATACCAAAAAATCAGCCACACACACACAAGTCAGAAACCAGACGAGAGCACATAGAAAACCGACAATCAGCTTTCAGCCACATTATACAACCTCTCTCTCACTCTCTACTCTTCTTAAATCTATGTATACGTAACACAAACGATAAATACATTGCAAGCAAGTGCAAACTGCCAAATGTAAACGGAAAGATCATCGGCAGAGTGCCGACTAGCGCAGTTCTATATAATAACAGTTGTGCAAGAAAACCAAACGCATCGGCTAACTTCAAATCAGACAATAAACAGATGGCCATGTTTCGTCCGATCTTGCAGTTTGCAACAGATCCTAAATAATGAATTACTGCCTGATTCATCTTCACAATAAAAATACTTTTCATTACTTTTTCACTCAAATCCTCTCTTTTTATACACTAGATCCATCTCAATACACAACCAACGAGATTCCATCTAAAAATACACTTTATTTCTTTTCTACGAAATTATTGTTTCAGGTTGTTGCATTTGGCTACCAAATGAAAGTTGTTACAAAAGTGGGGTAAATGCTACATCGTTATGTAGGTACTCATCTACACAGTTCCATACCGTTTCAATTCTGGTAGTATAGATATCTACTTTGTTTTCTTTGTTATACCTTGCTCAGATAATTATACACTCTGTCTGTAATATACAATTTATAAGCAACTAGTGACCCAACTTTAGTATGAAATATCTACAGGAAACTTAGAATTTCATGAGTAAATGACCCGAATCTATGGGTCACTTATAAAAGCCTAGTTAACAAAAATTCTCATTCTAATCTTGTAAATGAGCTTAAGGTAAATGATACTGTTCTAACTACAAATTCTGAAATAGCTAGTTGCTTTGTTGACACATTCACTCTGTCCCACAAGAATGAGTCTACTGAACTAAAGCAAATGTGGGACACGTTTTCCTCTTCCGACTTTCATAAATTGAATGAAGACTATGTGTTAAAAGAACTGATGAAAGTCAAAGCCAGTTCTACTCCTGGCTTTTCATGTGTACCTGCCAGAATAATTAAGTTAATGTTGCCAGTACTAACATTTCCTATAACTAAATTATTCAATTTTTGTTTAAAAACTGGCTATTTTCCTGAAGAGTGGAAAGGTGCAGTAGCGTCTCCTCTTCTCAAGCCTGCAAACTGTAAAGATAATCCAAATTCTTATAGGCTAATATGTATAATACCATATCTAGGTAAAGCTCTTGAGTCCATTATTCTTACTGAGCTTACTATACATATGGTGAGTAAATCCCTACACTTCCAAAACCAATATGGTTTTTGTAAAGGACTCTCAACTACTCATGCTCTCATGGACCTGACAAATATTATTTACTCTAATCTTGACATTAGTAATCTAGTTAGTGTAGCTTTTTATGACATTAAAAAAGCTTTTCCCAGTACTAACTATGTACATTTGTTAAATAAGATGTTTGAATCCTACAATCCACCTCAGTTCTTACTCAAAATACTATGTAACTATTTTTCCAATCGTTCTATCCAAATAAGACTGGGCGAGTTCATTTCCGACAAGTACCCTATTTTGGGTGGATTGCCTGAGGGGTCCACACTAGGCCCAATGTTATATTGTTATTACATAGATAATATTAATTTGTACCTGAATGATGCTAACATTTTGTTCGCTGACGACCTGGCTAAACCTTCTATTGCTTCAAGTGTAAGCGAGCTAGTTACTGATGCACAAACCTCAATGGGTAATTTTGAGAAGTGGTGTGCAGATAATTTCTCTTGTCCTAGCTGGCAAAAGTCAAGTTTTGTTGCATTCAATAACCCCCATAGTAAGAATGTTAAGTTTTGTTCTGATTCATTAACTTCAAATGGTAATGTTATAAATCGTGTGAGCTCCTTTAAATACCTAGGTGTATTTCTTGATGAAAACCTTAATTTTAATAAGCATGTAGATTACATATGTAAAAAGATGTCTGTTAGATGCACAAATCTACTTAGATTTAAAGATAGTATTCCTTCCGACTCCATGCCCACAGTATTTCGTGCTATTGTATATTCCATTTTTGAGTATGGATTAGTTATTTATTCCTGTACATCTCCTTCTAATTTAAATCGTATACAGGA
>JABASI010005945.1:0-11541 GCA_019776505.1 Tomocerus nigrus
TATGGATATAATAATAATATAAATAATACTATATATATAATAATTCAACATGTAGACCAAACGGGACCAAAATTTGTGTCCCGTATATCAGGAATAACCCTTATATCCGGTTTCCTTATACGCGGAATCGGCTGTATTTATAATGGCAAGTTAAAGTTAATAAAACCGTTTTACTTGGAAAGGAATCAAATGCGATTAAAATAATTAACAATAATAACGAGACTATGGATTGGATTTGGAAACTCGTCATTTATTTTTGAAATATCAGTTCTTCATCAATTAAATTGTTTACGGTTTTTACTTAAACTCCAAAGCTGCAGCTCTAGTTAAACATTGCCATACTACGATTGATTTATGCTAATGGCTAATGATGGCATAACTATAGTGCATATGATGGCTTATATTAATGCTATAACTTCGGTTATACGCGTATAAGTTGCAATATTCTGCGAATTATCACTTACAAATATATATATAATCCATGCTATTATAATTAGAACACTAAATACACTGTGACAATCAAAAACCGGTCCATGATTCCATATTAATTTTAACTCTTGGCGTCTTGACTCTATAGTTAATTAGGTAGTTACAAATTATACAGGTTGTCTGTTACTGGAAAACAGCTTAGGCTTATGTACCTTGGCAATAAAGCCATGATTTACAGTAAATATCCTCCAAAGTCATCACTGGCTAACATATTCAGAGAATGCTTTTGAATGTCTATGAATATTTTGAAGAAAACGTCCAAATCCAAATTCACATATTATATTCACCTCTTATGCAGTTTTGTCGCTGTGTACTGAGGACACTATCGTTTCATCTTCATTCTGATCATCAGCATCATATATCAAGTTTAATTTTTCAACTCCGATTTCTTCTTCAGTACTATAAATAAAAAACGGACTTTTACTGTTAGTTACTGACATAAACACTTTTAAAATAAAATATTAAGGTGAAGGTATACAGTATATTTTATAATTGCACTTCGTCACATTCATCACAGACAGGTAACATTTTACCTTTTTGCTTAGGATCTGAAACTACTGGATTGGAATTATGAATTTGGTATCGGAAGAAACCTGGAAACATCATTCTTAACAAAGTCGTTTGAATTGATCAATTTGCAATTTTTACTCTGGTTTCGAACTCATTCGAAGAAATAAGGATATGGATTGAAATCTCTCTTACTTCTGAGAACTAGCAAAAATTGCAAAGTCATCAGATGACTTTGTTATAAGGAGGTTTTCAGTTTTCTTCCAGGAAACAAATTCATATTTTCATGTCCAGTAGTTTCAGATCCTTGGCAATTTTTAAAAAAAGTTAAGGGAAAATAAGATAGTTGAAGGACAGAGCCCGCACCCAGTATGAGAAATGAGAACTTTAAGTAGTTTTAACCGTACAAAAGTGTAAATTAATTAGTTAATTCTAAAATTTCACTAACCGTAATAAGATGTTTATCACATTTTCCAAAACGTCGATTATCGCTTCGTTTTTCTCGGCCAAATGATATTCTCGCAGAATCAAATATACATTTATAGAGCGCAACTTTTCGCGATTACTTTTGCTATTGCACAACTAGAAAAATAGAACTAGTTCAGCTAAAATGATATCAATAATAATGAATAGATAATAGAATAGAGTAATGCATTGAAACTTTCAAATATAAATACCAGTAACAATGTATCCATAATCAACTTCTTCACTTTCGCAGATTGCTCTCGTTCCTTGTCCATATACTGCCAGTCTGGATGCATTTTATCATTTTCCTTTTCAGAGAATACATCCGTTCCAACAAGTGGTAGCAGCAGAGGTCCAATTAATCCTTTCTCGAAAAATTCCTCGTGTCGTTCTTGCAACAAAATAGAATAATAATTACGAAAAAAGAATAAGTTTTACAACACTACTTTTATTTATGTTTTAATAGAATGCTTCCAGGAATGGCCTACTATGGCAAGGCATTGTATGATTTGTATGGCAATGGCCAGGAATACAGGAAAAACTAGAAAATAGAGCGAAAAATTTTACGTTATTTACCATAATCAAAAGCCAAATTTTTTGTTAGACCAAAAATTGATTGTCTGGAATCCTCCGGAGTAAGGACATCTAGGTATAAGAAACTAAATGGGCTAACGGGGTCTCTAACTTCAAGCGCTTCAATCAGCAACCTTCACAATAATACACTTTTTTAAAGATATAATAATTACAGAAGACAAAAATGGTTAAATAATGATACATTCCATAAAATTGCGAATTTGATTACACATTTTAATTTTCTTTAAGATAAGAGTAAGTAAAGAGGTTAACTTTCAATGTATTTAAATGTTATTACTATTTGCTTTGGAATGACATTCATTAATGTACTTATATAATTTCAATTTTCCAATTACAAAACAATATTTATTAAATGTAATTTTTAAAATGGAGAGATGAGATTAGTGAGAGAAATACCTTCGTCCGGTCCTAGTTTGAGAAATACTTTGTAGCATATACAATTCAATCTTAGCTACTTCAAAATCTCTACTTCCCAAACTTTTTATTGTGTTGGAGAATGTTCTGGAAATCCAATTGGGATATTGTTCACATATAATTTCAGAAATGTGTTCATCAATGCACAAATTACTGAGCACAACTGAAACTATTTTGTGTCTTTGAACTTCACCTTGGTTAACGTGTGCATTAAGACTTTTCAGAAATTCGGAAAAATTGCTCCACTTAGAAATCCATTTGCGAGTTTCGTCCTTTGCTGAAATAACCTCCAGGGTTTTCCACACTGCCCCACCCAAAGACATCAGATCGCTGTAAACATTGGAATCTTCAGAGGGCAAACAGAACACATCGAAATTTCGAAGAACATAATCTAAAATCCGATTGAGTAACGCTGGGCTAACTGGCTTTTTAGAGATTACATCTGCAGAAAAAATTTAATTAATTAAAACAACTAGAAAATAGTGCGAATTGCAATTGAAAAATATTTTTATTATTTTAATGTTAATTCAAGTCAAGTCAATTTTCGATAGTTGATTGTGAAGTAACAATTGTTACAAACAAACTGCAGGGATAAATAATATTGTTTTTGTTTGTTTTGCTACACTTATAATTGAATTATCGGTTTTCTAACATCTAATTCAGCGTATCTTTTATTTTATGACTTTTTAGACTTACGTTGCAAAAAATAAAAGGTTGCAGGGTCACTTTTTTCTGATGTCAATTCGGAATCTAAGAACGAAAATGCGTTCCCATCCAGCTCCAGCTGATCGTTCTCCAGCTCCATGTTCAATGTTCTACAAGTGACAAGTCTAAATCAAACTATTGACGTATGGCGTATATGACGTATGGCGTACAAAATATTAAAATGTATAAACTAAAAACTACAACCTATTAGACCGTCAAAAAGTAAAACTTATAAAAATAATGAATCCATAAAAAACAATTTAATTTACAGACACAGAGAACTGTAATAGTGTTCTTTTCTACAACACGTGGAAATCAAATCTTCGCTGAAGAACTTCATCCATTATCCCACAAAATATTTCCCGATGTAGACTGTCTCTGGGTCTGGCTAGACTGGGCTGACTGGGTTGAGTGGTTGAGTGCTTTGCAGGCTACTACTGCTGACAACGTGACGCGCGACGCGACGCCGTGTCTCTGGACTGGAGAATCTGTTCTTGACATGGTCTTCTGGACTGGACTCTCACTTGCTGTAACTTTTGGACAGTCTAGTCTGGACTCTGGAGTCTGGGCTGTCTGGACTCTGGCTGGACTGGACCGGCTTCGACTATTTTTATTTATTTACCTATGACCTAGCTAAAGGTAGATTCTGCCAATTCTTGTCCAATATGTCAAATTATTTCCGGAATATCGAATCCAGGCACAGGCACAGACACATCCTGAATCAAGGTAGGGAATGCAAATTATTTTCTAAATGGAAAAAAACACCAAAATTGTCCTTTTCGGAAATTGTTCCATACAAATGTCAAAAGCTGTATGTGTTATGGCTTTGGAAGCTTTTCTTCATGATTTGCTAGGATCGAGTTCCATAAGTAATTGTGGCAGATAAAGTCGTACAAAAAAGTGTCAAAAAGATCTTCAATGTTTTACTATTAACTTTGCATGCATGTGGTATACAGTTATAGCGAAGTCTGATAGCGTAGTCCCCCAGTCCCCCCTCAGTCCCCGTCCCACAACAAAAATTGGCTAAGGTCCCATTGCATGGGTCTCTTTGGAAATATGTCCAGAATTTTTAATTTTTAAATTAGGTTTGACTGGTTTGATATGGAAGTGGAAATCAAAGTCACACACACTCACGGACTCACACACCTACCCGACATTACAACATTTCACAAAATGCTATAGCAGCCATGAGCCAGCTAGCCGGCTGGTCAAGATACTCTGGCTGGATACGATACGACAGTTAGGAGACTAATAAATCTGTTACACTTAATAACAAAGTTGGTAATCTAATCTGTCGTTATGCTGTTGCCAAGGACAAGAAACAAAGCTTCAATGGAAATGTCGGATTTGCTCGGATTTGCACAACCAGTCATTTACTATACGCAAATTGACATTATACATTTTTGAAAAGGTCGTAGCCGAACTCTTCCTATTTCTCAAGAAATGCTTGTCCGATTTTCAAGAGGATTACGTCAAAAATTTCCTAAAAAATTATCTAAATTAGTTATTGAAATTGCGAGTATATGGCTTCTCCATTGTTTTTGAAGATAAAATGTTCAAAAAAAGTAACAAAAATACTTTGCTATTTTTTCTTAAATTCGGAAACCACATGTTCGCAATTATTCTTTATAGCTAATTTAGATGATGTTTCTAGGAATTTTTTGATGCCATTCTCTTGAAAATCGGACAAGTACTTCTTGAGAAATAGGAAGAGTTCTGCGATACGTTTTTTATGCGGAGTTAGATTGTCTCTCGGAGCTATGGAAATCTCATGCAAATAAACAAAATAAATTCGTGTCCAAGGAATGGCATGACATTTTAATTTTATTGTCCTTTTTTAATGCTTAGTAATTTATTATGGTTAATTGCTATATTGTAATTAGTCCACGAAGAAGTAATAAAATTACCAAGTAAATTCCAAAAAACGAATTGTAAAAAAGCTTACTTATAGATTATAGACATTTATTGTGATTAACTAAACAAGTATAGGTAGGTAAGTAGGTACCTATGAATTAACGAAATATTTATATTATACTTACAATACTATTACTATTGTTTACTTACACTATGAGTCAACACTTTTTAGATCCGATTAGATCGTGACTAGATGAGTCACTTAAAATTCCAATACTATCGGAATACTTTATGAATGTTTCCATAATGGATTCTGTGGACGGAATTTTATCCAATATATTTGGAATAAGATTTAAACACTTTTCACTGAGTTTAAAAATACTTCTCTCCTTAATATTGATTGAAAAACTTGCATTTGAAAATAATGTCTGAAAATCAGTTTTACTTTCAAATACAGACAACCAAGCAGAACTCTTCCTGTGATCTTCTAATTTTTTGAAGAATTCGTCCTCTGTCAGTAGTTTGACGACATAGCCAAATTTATTGGCAATTGCAGCAAAGTTTTGGAATTGCAATGGCATAGGATGGAAAAGATTAATTACACCTGATTGGACATTGTCATTGAATAGTAATTCGACTGTTAAATAAGAAGCTATATCAATTGGAAGAAAATGCCAACCGCCATTCACTTTTGGGGCGATGCCCAATTTAAGAAATAAAAGAAAGGCATTAAAAGCAAAATTGTTATTAGCATTGAATTGGCCTGTTTCACTGTGACCAGCAAGACTTGAGTATCTAATTACAGTACAAGGAATTCCTCTGTCGATCGCCTGCTTCAGCAATTTTTCGCAAACAAATTTGGAAATTGAGTAGCCCATTGCGATTTGATCTGCGTTATTATCATCATCAGGAAAATCCTCATGAGCATATCCATCCTTTGTCAGTCTATTGATCGTAGTAAATGAAGACGCATAAAACACACGTTTTGTTTTTATATTTGCCGCAAATTTTAAAATGTTTATTGTCCCTAACACATTTACTGAACGAATATCTCCGTTATTTTCGGAAGTATTGATTTGATACTTTAAAAGATGATTAACTTTGGCAGCTAAATGGTACACAGCATCAATATTGTCAGAAAGAATATTGTATTCTTCAACTGATAGTCCAAGATAATCTTCTGTAATATCTCCATTTATAATTGAAATACGATCATGGTCTATAAAATCAATTGAATGTAATTTTTTCAGTCCATTCTTCAACTTTCTCAGAGATTGCTGATACGATTTACCTTTTACTAAGCAATATATATTAAGGGAAGTATTTTTCAAAAGTTCGGTTAATAAGTAACTGCCAAAGTGGCCAGTAGAACCGGTTAACAAAATATTTCTAACTTGGGATGCTCTAACAAAGTTAGGGTTAGCTTGAATACATTTAGGCAACACAGAATCTTTTCTAGTCAATTTGCGGATATCAATTTCTTGCTCAGAGTTTTCGATTTCATTTTTATCTGCAACTGTAAAAGTTATTGTAATATCGGCCAAATATTTACTTAATCCATTAACTGTCGGGTAATCCATTAAAGCGGATACATTTAAAGCTAATTTTTGACCAATCATATTTTGCAATTTATTCCTCATTTCAACAGCCATTAATGAATCTAAGCCTAGCTCGGAAAACTGTTGATATTCATCTACTTGCTCAGTGTCTGGCATTCTTAGAGTCTGTCGGATAATATTGCTTAAAAGCCTCTTGATGTGTTCTACTCTTTCCTCTAACGATAGCGGCCCTATTTTACTCCAAAATACATCTGATTGCGCGGATGCAGACAAACTTAATGCTTTTGATTTATTTTCGTCAACTAATTCAGAAAAATATCCATTTATGAAGCCGCCCATTGAATGCTTGCACACGTCTACATCAACCTGGACGACACAAAGCTGTACTAGATGTGGACGAGACATAGCGAATTTCAAAGCTGCTATGCCTTGATTTACACTAAATGGCTTAATTCCAAATAGACCTTCTTGACCATAAGATTGTTTATGTGTGGCAAAAACACCGACCTCTGACCACGCCCCCCAATTGATTGTTTGCACCGCAAGTCCAATGGAATGTCGATAATGCGCAAAGGAATCCAAAAAACTGTTGGCAGCTGCGTGATTACTTTGACCCATTGGCCCAATCAAAGAAGCTACTGATGAAAACAGAACAAAATGCTCCAAATTTAAATGTTTTGTAAAATTATGTAGATTTAGCGTTCCATTTATTTTGGCATTTAAAACCGTTTGATATTTTTCCCAACTTTGATTAGCGTACACAGCGTCGGAAATGACACCAGCAGAATGAATCACTCCTTTTAAAGTTGGCAATTTAAGGTTATCTTCAATATTTTCAAATAAAATTTTACATTCTTGTATATTCCCTACGTCTGTTTGGAAGGAAAAAACATTACAACCGTTTCCTTTCATTTTAGCAATAGCCTCAATGGCAGCAGACTTAGGAGGAGTTCTTCCAACGAGAACAATACTCTTAGCTCCAGAATCAGCCATCCACTTTGCTACCTCAAGCCCAATGCCACCTAAGCCCCCCGTGATTAAGTACGTTGCATTATTGGAGAAATAATTACTATGTGTCAGCGTTAGTTTGCTTGATAGTTCAGGCATAGTAACGACAACTTTTCCAATATGCTTGGCTTTCATTAGGTAATTCAGTGCATCTACGACATTGGAAAGCTCAAACTTACTATAAGTTATGGATTTGTATTTCTTTCCCATATTTTGGATCATTTTTTGGTTGAAAGGGATATAAATTTCTTTATCAACAGTCTCCAAGTTTACAATTGTGTATTTAACATCAGGCCTAAGAACGGCGACATCGCGTGGCTCCCAAATGTTAACTTTTCCTATTTCAACAAAGCGGGCTCCTTTTGCACAGATCTCAAGCGTAGTCTCCTTAAAACCCGGCCCAGTAAGGGAGTTTAAAACTACGTTGACCCCTTTTCCATAAGTTACTTTTTTAATTTCATCGCCATAACTTAAGTCTCTGGAATTGAAGACATGCTCTATGCCAAGGGTTTTCAAATAAGCCCTCTTCCGTGCACTTCCAGCTGTGGCAATGATTTTCGCTCCTATATCCTGGGCTATTTGTATAGCGCTTAGACCCACCCCACCAGAGGCCACATGGATTAAAACGGTTTCTCCCTTTTGCAAACTGGCCTCTGTCACCAAAGAAAAATACGAAGTAGAAAAGACGGCAGCAATTGTTGAAGATTCTGCAAAGGTATAATTACTTGGTTTTGGTAAGACAGTATCTTCATCTACAACAATATGACTAGATAGACAACTAGAGGCAGTAGTACCTCCATAAACCTCATCCCCTATTTTGTATTTTGAAACGTGGGAACCAGCATCAGATACAATTCCAGAATAGTCAGTGCCAATCGTTTCTGAGAATGAATGAAATTGATCTGGTTTCAGAATCACAAAAATATCTCGGAAATTCAAACCGACAGCTTTTACTTCTATTTCAACATCATGACTGCCTAATGATTGTTTTTCCATCGATCGAAAAGTTACGTCAGTAATTTTCTTTGAACTAGGAATGTTTGTTGTGTACCTGCCCTTAGGAACATTAAGGGGTGGGAAATATTTGCCCAATTTTATCAATCTCGACACATATCTTTTCCTATTTCTGAGGCTAACAAAATTTTCGTCGTTATCGAAAATCTCACATACTATCTCTTTGCTCTCGCAAACTGAGTCGTTATCATCAGGATCTAAATCTATTATTTTCCCATTAATTTTCGTCTCCATTTGAAAACTTTTTATCATCCCCCAAACAAGTGAGTTTGCTGGCATTACGGTTTTCTGATTTTGTACAAAAGAAACACCTCTTGTTACAACTAGAATTTGTAAATCCGTTTGGATATTTCTAGAAAAATACTTGCAGAAATTAAGAGTTGCAATTCCGAGTTGACTAAGACTTTCATCATTGTTTAAGGATGTCAAGTAGATAACACCTTTTAGTTTATAATATGCTAAAAGGTTGTCGCAAGTACTGCTCAATTGTTCACTATCTCCGAGGTCTAAAAAAATGACCCTTTCTGATTCTTTAACGCTCTGTGCAACATCTTTGTGTTTTAAGAGGATGATAGTTTCGCAAGTGAGAGACAATTCCTGTGCTACATGGTGATGCAGTATAGCATTGTCACAGAATATCAGCCATGCAGATTTCAGTTCAGTATTATTATCGTTTTGGATTTCAAACTTGGAGTCGTTATTCAAAGCTCTACATTCACTCACATCTTTCTCTATAGCCCTTGACACGATAACCGACGACCACTCTTCTGATTTAGTTAACAGCATGGACTCATCGAAGCCATTTTCAACGAGGAGCCGGTCCCAAACACTTTTGCTTGCCATAGCATGGTTTGGTCGCACATCATAATCTGTAAATTTCCAATAACCTTCTAACACCCCAAAAATGATATCAATAGCTCTAATTGGAATGAGCATTTCTTGTAAAAGTAACATTCCGCCAGTTCGCAAAAGTTTTCGAATATGCTTAATTGAATTGGACAAATTTTCCGTCGCGTGAATCACATTGGCTGCGATAACAAAATCAAACTGATTGGGATAAAATCCTTGATTACAAGGATCTTTCTCAATATCAAGCAATTTGTATTCTACTCCACTGCAATTTAGCTTCAGTTTTGCATTTTCAAAAAAATGAGTAGAAATATCTGTAAATGTATAGCGAAAAGGAATATTTGATTTTTGCAACTGCTTAATAATTGCAATGGAGGAAGAAGCACTGCCACCACCAATTTCAATGATCCTGAGGATGTTACCATCTTGTTCTTCCAAATTTGAACTTCTGAATGCTTGATCAATGAAATTGGCAGCTCGAGTATTAGCCAGAATAATTTGACTATCTTTTATATAAACATCGAATGGGTTTAGATCGTCTCTGCCAAATAAAGCACTTACTGGGGTCTGTCGACCTTGCAATACTTCCCAAATGTGTTGCGTGCATTTTAATGCTATTTCTATCACTACATTGTTACTGGAACGCATTTTTATATTACAAACATCATTATCTATGGTTTCTAAAATTACTTCTAATTTCGGAAATGATTTGATAGCTTTCCAGCTGATAATTTTACTGCCCTTCTTCTCAACACAAACTAAATAGTCATCTTCAATTAATATTTCTATCAGTCGACGAAAAAACTTTTTATGTGAGAAAGATATTAAATTATCTTTCATTACTTCATGTGTATAGTGAACATGTCCAACTGGCGGATTGATACCATTCAAAACAAACATTTTTACTATCAATAAAGCAACAACCGAACTAAGCTTTTCAAATGTTTCTGAGTCGTAAACATCTCTGGTGTCAACAGCTCTTTCCCTGGATTTTACTAAAATATCTAAAATATCTATTTTTTGTAAATCCACACGATCTTGCAAATAACCCAATCGAGGTCGCCACACCTCTTCAAATATGTCAGGCAAAATATTATTTTGTGCATTGATTCCATTAATAAATGAGTTGACCGATGTTCGTAGTAGCGTTAATCCTACAATAACGACCAGTAAATCGTTTTTGCTATTATAAAGTGCCACGGTCCCTTTTGTGACTCCTGCTCCCCACTTCGCATGCGCAAAGACGATATCTGTTAAATTGTCACTAAACAAATAAATGTGGTCTATTGCTACTGGCAAATGCAAATGTGCATCGTTTTCGGGGACACTAAATCCAAGTGTTTGGAACATAGCATCTAGTACTATAGGATGATAGATATAATCAGTGATTGTACCAGCTTTCGTAGGAAGAGCGATCGAAGACAACATTTCGTTTTCTCCCTGCCAAAAGCTTTCAATGCTATTAAATGTCTCCCCAAAGTTGATCCCGATTCTTTGCACCGTTTCATAAAATAGTTTCGAAGATGACTCGGACTTACAACGGGTTTTAATATCTGCGATATTTTCTGCGCTATAACTTGAATTCACAATCGCTGCCATATCGCTGTCGCCTTTGTCATAGAGTTTAGCTGTCCCTGTAGCATACGTCTTCCACCCCTTCTCACCGCTGTAGCTATTGAGGTTTTTGTAAACGTATATTTTGATGGGATAATGTTTTTCGTCAATTCCTGATGCGACAACTTGTATATTATAGGCTTTCTCTTCTTCCAGCTCTAGGGGGGCTTCCACGGCAAAATCCTCTATTTTAATGAATTTCGACTCTATATCCTTTGCTAAGATATCTTTTGACGCAGCAATCAAAATTTCCAAAAACCCAGCTCCAGGAAGAACAATCACATCAGCTACAACATGGTCCTTCAAATATTGAAAATCTCGCAAATTCCACTTCCCAGTGTAGACCGTGTTGCTTTGACCGGCCAAAATTAATTTTCTCCCTAAGAGTGGATGAATCTGCTTGCTAACATTATCGGTAGTATTATCCACCCAATATTTCTTTCTCTGAAACGGATAAGATGGCAATTCC
>JABASI010005947.1:0-11536 GCA_019776505.1 Tomocerus nigrus
CAGCCCCGAAAGCCCCCCCCCTCAATACGCCCTTGTAACAAATAGCCTGCATAAAATAAAGATAGCATGAACATTTAGAGCAAATGTACGTACTGGAGCACTTATTTCTTTGCTAGCGAGTTCTCAAATAAAATTACGTGAAACAGAGTTACTTACCACCGATAAATAAATAGACGGAGAAAGTTAGCTCAGTCGTAGCTTCATTATAGCAGCTACAATTAGAATGTATAGATATAGTATATAGTTCCTATAATATGTATATAGAAATGAAGGCGGTTTCGAAACTATGCAGAAACAATTCGTACTTCCGTGTAATGTCTATTGTCTATATAGTAGGGGATAATAATTTACGAATTTTATTAGAAAGAACTTCAACAACAACAATAAAGAAACATTTGTTTCATAACCGGAGAAAGTTATTATTGAAATTGAAACGGAACTATTTCAATAGTTGAATATGTATATATCCGTAGAGGTACTGATTTTTGGTTCAATCGTCTTCCTCGCTCCCACTTGTCTTTTTGCCTTTCTTTTTCTTCTTCTTCCGTTTTCGCTTGACTTTCCTCAATTTACTAGTGATGAGTTTGCCTTTATTGGCATTAGCTTTACCTTTTGCATTATCACCATTCTTTAATTTGGATCCCCTTCTGGGCTGGCCACCACCATCTTCTAGCTCTTGTTTCTCCAGCTCATCCTTATCCATGATCATTCGAGTGTAGGAATCGTAGGGAAATTCCTTGCACCACATTCCAGTACAAAGTTCCTCTCCGCATTCCTTGCAGCTTTTCATCCGAGTCTCTGTCACTCCACGCTTATTTTTAGAGACAATAATGCCCATGCTGAGTAACAATGCATTTCCTTGAGATCCTGGAGCTCCACTGGAAGCTGACGCAAGATTTTTTGCCTCTTGCTGGGCCGTGGTTAATCTCAATTTCCCCAATTCCACTAATCGACTAAAGATATCTTCTTCTAATCGATTTTTTGGACGTGCCATCGTCAACATCCTCCAGTTAATATCCACAGCAGCCAAATCTTCCAGTCTGACTGACTTCATACTTGGAGGAATTGGATCGCCGTATGTGAACTCATGCTTCGCTATATTCTTTGCTTCTTTCTTGTTAAATGTAAATGAGAATTCTGTATCTCGAACTCTGATTTCTTCACTTCGAAGCTATAGAAAGAAAGTATTAATAGATTTATCACATTAGTGCTTTATTTATCTCAGAATTCTTTCAAACTATTGGACTGTACTGCACGCAAGAAGCCAGAATACTTGACATTGTACTTTCTCTACAATTTATTCTAAAATTACATCTCTCTCTACAGTGTGCGTAAAAAGTAACTTGTAGTACAACTTTCTCCACGTTCATTTCATATTTTTAGGCTAAATAGCGCACAAAAAAATTCCATGTCGTTCCAAGCAAAGCAATTGAGCCACTTACATTCTTTCTTTGAAAGTGGATCAATTCTAATTTTTCATTCCTAAATTGTTGTACTGCAAGTTACTTTTTTTTCGCACACAACTCTATATACTAAGTAGATGCTAAAAAATATTTAAAAGTTTTTCCTACCTTCTCAGGTCTTATTTTATACTCGGGAATTTTATCAAAATATTTTTCAAAGTCTTCCTTGCTTTTTACTTTTACTTTGGACAGATCCAAAATTTGATTCGGTTTTTTAGTCTTGTTGATGAGGTCGTCAAGTTTAAATGCCATAATAAACGTTGGCTACTGCTGGAATAACCTTTCCGTCTTGACTTGTGACTTTTGACTGTTTAAAAAATATCATGTCTACTTATTAGCTGTAGGCACTGCCGAAAAAGAATATAATTTCATATGTATATTAAAAATATCCTTCTCTAGCTTGGGAATGTCCCGTTCTTTCTCTGAGTCTTATCCTCTAGTCCATAGTTGATATGATTTTTATATTCACTCGCATGACTCGTAAAAATAATAACACCATAACATGATTGTTTTCTACTATTTCTACATTTCTTGTAAAACACATCATGTGAGGCTTTCCCCACGGCTTCCCTGCTATCCCAAGAATCCCTCGACTCGTCCATATGATTTTCATTCGTAACGTATTGGACTCCGAAAGATATTTGCCTTGTTTGTGTGCATAAATCGATACGGACGCGTGAGCGTGACTGCAGGATGGCATGACACAAATATATCAAACTTTCTCTTCTGCCCTGATTTCTTGCAAACATTTTCGGGAATATCTCCATTGTCTCGCAATTGAGCATTGAGCCGTCCCATCCATTAACTCAATGAATCGCGTCCAACCAGCTCATATTTATGTAATTTATGCAACTTGCCTACGGAAATAAAATGCGATTATGAAGGATCGTTTACCCGATCGTATGATCTTTGCCATTTACCATAATATGAAACATTCTCTTTGTAGCAAATACTTTTAGTTTACGGAACAATGGAACGGAATTTCATTACTCCAATGGTTTTCTACCCTATACCCTACTAACCCTACCGACCTATTTTGCTTCAACAGACTTTCACTTTGTAACTCTGTGTTTCCTTATTTAGGATCATTGTAATGCTCAATATATAATATGTAAGAATTGCAACACAAGATCAATATATCTATAATATAGAAGAAAACTTACAGAAAATCCGATATTATGCCTAGATGAGAAGCTATGAGTAATGAGTACTAACAGAGAAGATAATAAATAAATTCAATATCCGATGCAAACCTAAAGAGAACCATTTTTAATTTCTTATCTGAATGTGTTATAATCGACCATACCAAGCAGTTGTAGTTATATTAACAGTAATGGTGATGTAAAAGCAAATTATGTGAGAAAACTGATAGCATTGGGGATAAATAAAAGCGTAACTAACTAACTAACTATTGCATTATCGGTGTATCCCAGTGATCTTCCTAAAGAATCAAGTAATAACGTGAGTAGTGGAAAATGGCATGTTATTTAACTATTTGGTGTAATTTTATTACTACATTCGATATATAATTTTTACATGAAATGCGCTGACCAATAATTACAATAACGTCCTTTGCTATACACATAAGAACTCAGGAGGCATACAACTTAATGGTGGTGATCATCCTTGTAAAATCTTAGTCCACAGTAGCCACATGAATGATTTCCTGGCTGATCCTGTATAGAAATGAAAGTTAAAACATTAACAATATAACAATGTACACAAACAAACGATTCATTTTCAACTTCGTGAGAGAAATAATAAGTAGTGAAATTTTACCAAATTGATATAAACTCTTGGATGGCCAGTGGGTCCACCGCCCCCGTCACACCAAACGACTCGTTTTTCGCTCTCTGCAGGAGGAACTGCTGCTATTAAGTCAATGGCAAATTTGGTGTTGATTTGCTTTGGCTTATCCACGAATCGAACCAAACGGTAATCATCCTTGCTAAACGACTAAGAGTAATTTTCAAAGATCAATTTTCCCTATTTTCCTCTTACCCAAACAGTCACTAAATTATGTAGTGTATCTAATGCAAAACTTTCTCCACTTTTGACTTTCTCCAAAATAGATATTGGTCTTTGCCAACAAAATACACCTGATATAGCACACCTCTGTCATTAACATCGTCCACTCAAAGTATTACTACATTCACCACTTATGCAGAAGACCGATTTTAGAATTTTTCTCGCAAAATATAATACGATAGTAGTCAGTTGAGTGTCCAGAATCCAAAATATATTCACTAGACAAACTTCAGTATGTGTTTAAATAATCAAAATAGATGGTTTTTACCTGTCCAGTGTGAGTTTCGGGATCCTCAGGAGTGACAGGTTTTTTACTTTGGGCTGGAACGCTAACAGTCACCATAGACCGGGGGACAAATAGTTTTTTGCTCAAATTTTGAGCTCTTCCTAAACTGGAACGAAACGCCATCATAATATCCTATGTACCAATTTGAAATTACCCGCGTTGATAATACCCTTTATCCCCTATCGCATCGTTATTTCGTGATCGTGGTATTTGCAACGAATTGAACAACTTACATTGGATTGTCCTATTGCCCAGTGGTCATCAGTGGTCACTGGTCATGGTCACTGCGAAAATTGGCATATAGATACTATTATTATAATGACTGTTATTAAATGTACAAATGATGCTATTGAGCAAGGAATTGGGCATGTATCTACAAGAAGTAATCGAAGTTATAAAAAAGTATGCAAAGACCAAGCTTTCTATAATGAATTTGTGTATTTTATTGTAAATTCTATTTCAATAAGCAAAGTATTCAAGGAAGCATAATTGGCAATATCCAAAAATACGATCAGGATCATAAAAATAACAATAATGGTGCAATACAAATGCAAACTACAAAAACTTATTCATTAAAAAATATTTATTTTTCAAGTCCAATTTTTCAGCTCTTCCAAGCATTGCGTTTGCCTTTTAATCCTCCGGTAGATCTTCGTATTTTTTTCCGTTCTTCATGGTGTTTCTGTGCATCCTCTCTAAAGGAATCTTTTCTTCTCTGTAGGATTAGGAAAATAATTGTTAAAGAAAAGTACAAAATATTGAAAACTAAATAATGATTCCCATTCTTATTCTGATTGCAGTAAATACAAAAGAAATCTACTACCATGCTACTAGGTAAATATATTAAAAAAACATACATCTACAAAATCTACCTATTTAGTAAATAATGTTACTCATACCGATTTCATTGCAAACGTCATTTCCCTACTTCCCAATGGTCCTTTGGCTTTGATTGCCGATGTAGTGTCCTTCGCCACTCGATCACCAAGACTGACCCTACAAATTCATTAATTTCGAAATTAATTCCTCTAAACACTATATCAAACTTATTTTTTATTTTTTACATTGAGTTATTGCTTTCCAATGCAAGATTTCTTGTTTAAAAATTAAACTCAGACTTACTTTGACAACTTTCTTTTTTCTCTGTTAGAATTCATGTCAGCAAACTTGAAGTCTTCTCCAGGTTTGATTTCATAAAATTTGGGTTGAGTAAATGCAGGGGTAGCATCATTTTTACGACCTTTCTTTTCTTTTGTTGCATTATTCCTCTCTTCACGATTGTCTTGCACAGACTGATCATCATCTGAAGAGCTGTCATCATCTTCTTCTGAACTTGGACGACCCTCCAATTCCTGAAAAAGATCAAATGAGACAAATTTGAATTTCTTCTAATTGATATAATACCAAATTTTCATTGAGTCAATGAATATAAATCTTTTTACCTCATCGACTTTTTTGAAAGCGGCTGCCAATTTATTATCTTTTTTCCTATCTAATTTGGATAAAACGGGATTGAGAAGCCTGTAAAAAATAAAAGAATTTATTAAGTGTCAATTCAATCATTGTCAAAATTAAAGCTCAGAAATTAAAAAAAAGTATATATTTCGAGTAATTTTTAGTACTTACTTATATTCGGCTGCGGATTTATCGACTTCAAAATCAGGATTTTGGAACATGGCTTTAAATCTGTCATCTTCCATAATGCTGCCAACTTTCTTTGCCGACGGGGCTACACGTTGACTCATTAATTTAAGAGCCAAATCCTTATTCACTTTCGGTAAATTCTGTTAGCAATAAATATTTAATAAATAAATAAATCTTTTTGTAAATAAATAATGCACAAATTATAATAATATGTAAATATGTAAATTAGTCTTTACATTAAGTTTAACTCTGTTGGGTCTGTCTTCTTGAAGTTTTTCACGAATTCTTTTCTTTTTATAATCATCAAGTACAAACGGCTGGACTGCTGCTTTGGCTTTTCGGTATAATCTCATATCCATGAAGTAGCCGTGCATGTAAGCACGAAGTAAGTTTGTGCCAACAAGATGACCAAGTCCAATATCATTTAATTCCTTTTCACTGATGAATTTATAATCATCATAAATCTGCAAAACATCCGTTTCTTCCAATTCTTCGGTTAAGTTGTCTAAAAATGAACACCAGCGAGGTGCAGGGCCAAGACTCTAAATATTTTTATATACATATCACATTTTTGTTAATTTTCAAAATTTATCAAAAAAATATACAGTCAGAAATAAGCTGCAAACTTACAGGAATAAAATAAGTTAAGATTTTCCTGTTTTCGTTGGCCACAAAAAACATTCCCGTGTTAGGTACTAAACATAAGTCATTTAATGCTCCTTCGTCTTCAACTGATGTATAGGGCTCTCCCTAAAAACAAAAAATAAATATAGCTCCAAAATTTAATTAAAACGGAAATAAATGAAATGGCATCATTAACAAAACGGGTTGTCGCAATAATTGTCGAAATGTTAAATTACGTAAGAATTTAGCACTCAATAAATGAATTACCGTTTTTTCATCCCAAATCTTGACAATTTTAGTATCCATTGACATAACCAAGTCTTCTTGGGGATGAAATTCGATATCCATGATAGGTAAGGAGTAATAATGATCTTTAACTAGCAGCGGCTTGGAAGAACGGATATCGTAAAGAAGTACTTGGCCAGTAGCAATGCCAACTCCTAAAGTAAGGCCATCCTTGAATGTCAAGGCGGTTACTGAGGGCATTCCGGTCACACTGTGGAAAAAAAAGAAAAAGTTACAAAAATGCAATGCTAAAAACGTTCATTTTTAAGAAATATAAAATAATTTTGCATATTTAAGAATTAAAACTAATCTTACTCAACATCTCCAGTTAAAGAATGAAGGGCAGCGTCAAGGGTTCCTACTTTTTTGCCAGCTCTAGGGTCCCAAGCTTCAACACGGCCTTCTTCTGTCCCAAACATCACTGTATGATGTATTGAATTAACAACTACCCGATTAATACTTTTTGCCTCTGTTTCAAAAGGTGTCATGAATCTTCCCAATTCCAGGTTTAAACGATATGCTTCATGTGTGGCTCCCACGATGTACATATCACAAGAAGGAGTATGATAAGCCAAGTCATGGCCGAATTTCGGTATCCGAAGACGATAATACCTTCCAGCTTGATTGTGGAACTCAATATATCGGTCACATTGCAAAAATACCAGCTGCACAAACAAATTATATTTCGTCAGATAAATGAAATGGCATAAAAATTCTGGACATCATCAAATGCAAAAGTATGCAACACTAAGCAGGTAAAACTCAGTTAAAAAATAAAAAATCGCCTGGTTTACCTTTGAATAGTCTTGAGAGAGAACCAAAAATTTAACAACTTCTGAATCAAAACAACGTTCAAATTTCATTGACAAGTTTTTTACGTCGTAGCAGCGTAATCTTGGTTTATATATTCCTGTTGCAAGGATATATTGTCCATCTGGGGTCACCTGTATATTCGTACTAACGCCAGGCATATCAAAATCTTGAATTAATTCTATTTTACGACGAATATCAACATCCTTGGTCTTGAGCGAACGCTTCTTCCTCTCAGATAACCACTGAAAATATTAAAAAACAATTCTATATATGCATTCTTCTTACTTCTCGAGGATATTTATAATTATTTATTTAATGTGCCATTAAGACTTACATCAGGGAGAGACTTTCCAGAGCTGAGATTATAAATCTTGACATCATTCGTACTGCACGACTTCATTTTATGACTTTTTATGGACTTTTTTGGCTAAGAATCGATTTTACTTACCGCAATACCTAAACTATATTATTATATTAATGGTTACGCTTTTAAAAAGTGCCTTCTACTTTAAAATAACAACGGAGGAGGAGACTTAATGCAAAGTCCTCAAAGGAACCTAAAATTTTAAAAACACCCTTTAGAATTTCACGCTTAAAAGCAAACAAAGCCCGCACTGATGAATTTCAATTGTTAATGAGATATAATATAATTTATTATCTATGAAAAATTTCACACGACTTACATTATAACTTTGTTAACAACGATGTAAAAGTTAAATGAAACAGAATTGATTATATTAATTATTATGTTTGTAGTAGTACATAAAACTTAAATCTAATACTCATCATGGTCAATTATATCAAAGCCAAAATATAGGAGACCAATTGAATAATTTACTTAGTCATCAGAAGGCTTCATGAACCTTTTCTTCTTTGGGGGCGTTCCGTATTCATTATTTTTTTGTTGTTGTTTACCACCGAAGAACTTTTTATTGGACTGTTTTTGTTGGTGCTGCTCACGTCTATTGTCGGACTCATGAGACCGTTTTTGACCATGATTCTTTTGCTGTTGATTTCTGCTGTTACCGGCATGTGCATCAGATCCTTTGTTAAACTTTTGTTTTTGATGAAATTTTTGTTTTTCATTTCGATTTCCAGATTTTGCATTTTGTTTATTCGGATGGTCGTGTCTGTCCCTTTGATGATCTTGTCTGTCCTTCGGATGATCGTGTCTGTCCTTGGGATGATCGTGCCTATCCTTTTTCTTTTTGAAATGTTTTGCTAAGGTGCCAATGATACTGCCATATGTAGCAGCCATTTCTTCGTCCGGGACATCCACTTCGTTATCTACTTCTCGTTTAATTGGTTCCTCTTCTTCATTGGTCCCAGCAGGCTCTCCAACATAGTGGTTTCTCCAAACACCTTTTTGCACGTTTAACTCCACTTCAGGATTAAAACCACCGAATGATTGACGTCCAAATATCCATTTCTCACACTGGCTGTAGCTGGGGATTTCTTCAACATGACCGACTGTTCTAAAAATCCAAGGGAGCATCAACTTGTCACGTTTTTTCGTTATAAAATATACACCCTACACTTAATTGCTAAATGCCATCATTTTTCACCATTTTTCAATTCATCAGCACGGGCGATAAAGCATAAATATTTTTATTAAATAGATAGACAAAAAAGTGTTCTTTACTTTTGAAGATTTTTAGAATCTGCCTTATTATCTTCGACTTCTGCTACAACTGGTGGTGCAAAATGTTCACGATGCTTTTTCTCAACTCGCTCTTTATCTACTTGATTTTTGGTTCTTCGCATAAACTGTCATGTACAGAAGAAATATGATAATTTTAAGTTAGCAATAGACAAATTCGTTTCAAAATATGTCAGATCACTAATAAAATCGTTAAACTACTCACCTTCATGCCCAAGACATGACTGCTCAATTTATTAGCTAAATT
Source organism: Tomocerus nigrus (assembly GCA_019776505.1). Lineage (NCBI taxonomy): Eukaryota > Metazoa > Arthropoda > Collembola > Entomobryomorpha > Tomoceridae > Tomocerus > Tomocerus nigrus. The sequence continues at coordinate 9,051 of JABASI010005947.1, forward strand.
CATTTGTTTTTCTTAAACTGACTGTATGTCAACAAGTTGTTAGTTTAGTGATAAAACATTTATTTTCGCCTTTCTATCTGCGGCAGATTTGTTAAGCAAAGTTTATGTAATACTCAAATTATGAATTAAATTATAATAAGTATGTAGAAATGTTTTCAGAAAAACTTGTAAAGGCAAAGGAATTCAAAAGCTGAAAGCCAAAAAGTGAACATGTGCTTTCGCTCCGCACTTCTCCAGTAATTTGATGCTGTTCGAGTCAACGCGGTACACCACATAAATGCGAACAATGGTGCAGTATTTAGCATTACGCAATTTTACCTTCTTGAAAAGAACGTTCAATCGAATATTCCTCTAGACTTCAAAAATATTTTTGTGTCATGTCTGCCTGTGCACGAATGCACGTAAATATTTTAACATAATACTACTAAGGTGTGTATGTGTGTATAGTAGCTTAATTTCTTACACCTAGAAGTTAATGATCAATGCATGGTAGTATGAAACATGGAATGAAAGATTTGATGTAAAAGGCATACCTATGTACAATAATTTATTGCAATTACATTTGCTCTAATATTTATTATAGTTCATTAAAAATATTATCCAGCAGGATCATAGGCACAATTATGATAGAAGGCATACAAAAATTATTTATTCATATCTATAAATTAAAGTGAATATTACTTCAATATCCATTTTTGATTTTTGGTGTTAACGTAGCGAATAGGAATTATTAATTTAAATCAGTCCTTTTGTTTCAATGGTCATTTTGGCAACAGATATAGAATCAAAGGATTTTGCATTCTTCCTGATTTTTTGCATGATGTAAGCAATGGGTCGCCGCCCAAATCTTAGTAACTTGGCTCCATTCGGCATTTGATTTATTACAGGTCGGAATTTTTCCTTCTTCGGAGTAAGATCCTCTAGTTTCCCACTTTTTGTGACTGGTAGAACTTGTGAAGAATATTTGCCGTCACTAATCAACGGTTCCATAGACATAATAGCGGATGTATCCAGGAAATTCTTCGAACTTTTGCAGTTTCCAATTCTGGCATCCATATCCTCGAAGGATGTATCGGCAGAAGAATATCTTGAATGAGATTTCAATTTTCTAAAAAGTTTAGTTACTGAAGAGTTACTAAGCCTTATAGGCAGTTCTTCAGATATTGTTTGAAGGCTTGGATTGCTTAGTTTCATTTTTCTTGGCTTAGAAATAATCTTCCCGAATTCATTCAGCATTCTCTGTTCCGCCGAGGATTTACTTTTTGAGTTTTCTGTTAATATCGCCCAAAAGTCTATAAAAACAAAAAAAGACAGCGAAGTGAGTTAATCTTTGACCTTTGATAAATGATGTGGTCGACTTTTTTATTTTTTTTAAATTACCATTCGTGTCGGCAGCACGCAACAGCAAAAATAAATTATCCATTCGTTGTAATATCCCCTTTATAATATTTTCCACATAGCAATTACAAATTTGGAAGTAAACGATATCATGGGAGACGGTCCAATAAACTGGCCTAGCTTTATCTATTCCAAGAATGGGCGTCCTTAACACTTCCGTTAGCTCAGTTGCAGTTTCAGGCTTCTGGTTATGTAAAAGCAGCAAAGATTCCAATTCTTTCAAATATTCCAACGAAGTTGACAAACATTTTAAAACTTTTTCTGAAGTGTCCTGAACATTGAAGATATTTGGACACACATATATCGTTTCACACTTTTGCTTCCAGCTCTTTTCAAAATTGTCTCTTGCCCTGAAAAGGTTTTTGTAGCAGGAGGCCCAATAGTGCTCAGTTACCATTACATGGAAATCCTTTGAGTTGAAGGCAAGCAAACCTGTAAAAATCGGTTTAAACGTACGTAAATTATAAAAGACCAGTGTTTTGTGATTAGTGATCAAATAATACATTAAATATGCATTTTTCATTTATTTGTACACTTCTAATTTGTAGCAGTCACCTGTTTGCTTTGTAGTAGATCTAAATAAATTGTTTACCTCCTGCAGAATTCCACATGCAGCAAATTTTCATGTTCATTTTCTTCATTAGGCGAATGGAAATGCGAGCCAAATTCATGTCGTAATTCTCCATTTCTTTGGAGCTGCAAATGCTACGGTAAGGAGCTTCTGTTTTCCATTTCACGTAGGACTCGTAACTGAACTCTTGAGTAACGTCCTTACAAACTTCATTGTCTTCCTTGACGGTTTTTCTTCTTTCCATTTTCGTGGTTAGCAACTCTAAAAGGGTTTAATAGAATTAGAGAAAACGATTACTCTATAATAGGACTATTAAGATTTGAATCATGCCAAATGTTGGCAAATATATAGATCAAAGAAACAATCAATAATCTTCGAGTTCTAGACCACACCACAATAAATGAGATCGCGTATGCTGGGTGGAGACGGAGACTCTGCTGGAAACTGGAGAGGAAGACTGTCTTTTATTACATTACCACATACAAGTATACAAGTTCCAAAAATAATTTGTAAATAA
>JABASI010005948.1:0-11532 GCA_019776505.1 Tomocerus nigrus
ATTCTTAGTGTCGATTGTTGGGGTGGTGTGTATTTATTTTCCACCCGTATGGCACTAATTAACTCTTTTCCTTTCCAAGCTCCATCGCTCTATCCTAATCCGGCTTAGTGCTCTCGAGAACGAAGAGATTATAGGCTAACCGCGCGCCCCCCTAATTTATATCATGGATATATATATATGTGCTCTAATTTTGGCAAATTCATTTATTATAGCCATGGATGGGATCTGCAGCAATGGCGTTGAGTTCAGTTTCAGTCGTTTGTTCTTCTTTACTTTTGAAAACGTATGCAACCAGCGTCTTTTTAATACTTCAAAATTACGTCAGATAATTAAATGTGAAATACTTTTTTCCCTTCTTAGATACCGTAAACCAACGAAGAGTGATCTAACTACGTGGGAGTTTGAAAAAGCAATGCTGAGCAGAAAGAAAGGCTACGATATGGATGATGTGTCAGTTCACAAGGGTCTGGATGACATGGGACCACCTCCAGATGCGTCAAAATTTTCCCTTGCTAGCAGTACCATTAGCAGGTTAGTAATTACGTTACTATACACTGCCTTAAGTGGGCTATGCTACATTCATGCCTTTATGGGGTCTTTGACTATTTACCGTAATCAATGTAAGGACTAGCCATTATTTCCGAGAATGACGTGCAAGGGGTATCTATATTAATCTACTTTCCTAGAATCATTACCTAACTGCTTCAATTCACTGGGTTAATATTATACATTAGTTTGTTCAGATCTAGATCATCATCGGATGAAATACCGTCGCAAATACTTCATTATTTGCCTGTGATTGAACTTGTTAGCAAGTCACTTGTCTTGCCAATGCATTGCTAGTTAAAATGGGATATTATAGTGCATGTTAAAAATATAGAAGATAGAAATATTATGAGGATTCATAAAAATTCTATAATACTTGTGGCATGATGATAATGATGAATACCTTCATTGTCTTGACCTCGGGAAAAGCTACCTAAAAACGTTACGTGTTATTGTGCTATCAAACTGGCGCTATTCATATGGGATTCTCTCGTTATTTAAATGGAAACATTTTCTAAACGCTGTCCTATGTTGACATTTGGGAAGATTTACAATTATGTCTCTATTTGGAAAAGAAACTAAAACTTTGGTTGCACAATTCTTAACAATTGAAAATTGGTGCTTCATGGGAAATCATTTGTGTGTGAATTCAATCTTGAGCTGCCTTGCCGGGAATAAGTCATTTGAAATTGTACAATGTAATAACTTATGATGATACGCATCATAGGACGTTCTCCTGTTCAGCTTTACTTCCTGGCAAGCATATCTCCAAGATGACGAATGGAAAGCACTTTGCTTCGGAACAGAAGCGCGTATTGAAAGAAAGAACGATTGTTTTCGATGAGGATGAGCCGGATGAAGGCGAAAGACTTCTTTTATAAAGCGGCAGATACCACACATACAATTTTTATTTACAGCCATCTGTATTCTTATCTCTCATATGTAGCCCTTTTAGATTTCCCTTTCATTTCCAAGTCAAACAAGTTGGCGTCTTAATTTTTTAGTGATAAAAATATTATATTATCTGCAAAAGTTCATAGGAAAACTTGCTATGTATATATCTTAGATTACAGGCAATTTATTTGAGCAGTAAATGTTTTATGTTGATAGATTAAGCATTTACCATAGTTATTATTCAGATTTCAAGCTATGACGACGTCTACATCTGTATCAGGCGAAAACCAGATATTTGCACGCGAAAGTTACGATATAAACTATGAACTCCACTATGAAGCTCATAAAAATAGCAGAAATTGCAAATATAAATTTTAGATATTATTACCTATGCATCCACCAATTAAATGTTAGCCCATAGCCTCATAGAACATTAAGTATAGTTAGCTGGATGTAACCGTCCCATAAAATTAAGTGTGTTGAAACATGTAATAGCTGTCAAAACCAAACTTCCGAGTGAGTTTTTTTATTTGGTCATGATTAGTTAGTAAAAGGAATTAAAATGCCCTATTTTTAATATTTATTGTATGCTTTTCGCAGAGTTGTCAGTGAAATTTTTGGGAAGGTCCAGAAAAATACTACAAAGGAAACTTTACTAGGGCCGCACGAAGACATAAACGACATGGATGTGGATTTTGTCACAGGCTCAAGATTGAAGAACAAATTCGATAATATGCAGCGTCTTTAATGGGATAACTGCTTCCTTCCTCCCTTCAGCTATTCTTACTCAGCTTTTTAAATGCTTTGCAATACAAATACAACGTGGTAGTTTTAAAATTGTTGCAGTTGAAACCAAAAATGTCTGTTTGAGCATAAATGATGTTCATTCCACGTGGTTTTCATTAGTGATGCGTTTATGTTTGTACGGTTAGGTGTGAGTCCTATATGCAATTTTAGTCATGAATCAGAATTTCCAAAAAACTTCCAAATTTTTGTATGAATATATTTTCTTTAAATGATCTTACATATATTTATCGCGCAAAAAGTTTATTATTATATATACATTTATATCGTCTACCAAATAAATGCTCTCCCGTAATCATTGTTGTCGATGCCAATTGAAGGAACGCTTTAAATACTTGTCTTCAACATAAACCTAAAAATGGTGCTCTAGAATAACGAATTTTCCTAACCATACTATATTTTAAATGGGAGCTTTTGTAATATAAATTCCAACTTCTATTCTCGTCTATGTAAGCGCTACGAAATGGTTTCATGGCATTGCGCTTCAATCGTCATACCTGTATTAATGTTTCTCGTAGATAAGTAAGTAGTTAAACAATGGATTAATGTTCTTGTTTGTTTAAACGGATGCTAAACGTGTTTACTTATAATTTCGTACTTATAAGCACTTTCATGGATCACGAATGACTGATAATTCTGTTCTAATAAAACTCCGAACCAACGAATACCAAAGTTTAAAATTTTAAATTAAATGTGATTTTTATTTCGCATGATTACACATACAAATATAATTTTCATCTAAAATATGTAGACATGTGTTGCACTGTTTTATCAAAGTTAACCGTAGATTCTTAGCTTTCGACATTGAGTGCCTAATTGCAATCTTGAAGAGCACCGGTGTAATAGCTAACATATAGCGTATGTTGTGAAAGTGTTGAATTATTGTTAGCCATAACATTATCAAAGCTTGGATCTTATTGGGGCCGGATGAGCACCCCACATTCAACATTGACCTTACGAATAATCTCATTTCATTCAAACTTGATTGCTTAAATCCCGGAAACGAAGGCAAGGACCATCATAGCCTATAGAAGGTTTTCTTCAAATTCTCTTACATCTCAATATTAAATATTAATTAAGGTCTCTCTACAAAACAAATAATATGATATGGGGGCTTCGAATGCCGTAGTTAGGCCGATTTAAACACAGTTAACATGAACAGTATTATATTCCCATTTCGCCCGTGGACCCATGGGCTAGAACCCTGATGTTAATTGAAGATGAATAAATTCTGTACTAATCATTCGTTTTAAATCCAAAAGCAATTTTATTACCGACGCATTTTTTCGTGTATACTTTTCTCAATGTAGGACTTTGAATAGCGGTATTTGGATTTGCTGGAGCACGACTTTAAATCAATTGTGATGTACGCTAAAATAAAATTTGGAGAAATTTTCGAGTCATTTATGAATATAGAAAAGTTCCATTGTTCAAGCAATTTCCACGATGAAGTTTTTACATCTGTTCTACAAATTATAATAAAAATAATAAAAATAGTTACTTGACGAAACTCTTTTCAATTGCTTTATCACTATACCCCATTTTCCACACTCAAATCTCACACTGAATAAAAATGGTCGAATCTGTCGCAAGCCCTTGGTGATGGTGATGGTGAAAGTGGGCAAAGGCCATTAAATTTTTGTTGTGTTGACTAGTGGGACATGAAATGGTACCAGCAACGATTTGTGGCATTCACCTTGTAGGAAAGTTTGAATCGTCAGCATCTTTCTTGCTCATCATCTTCTCCAATTCCATTACATACTTCAGTGCCAATAGCGCCAAATTATAGTATTATACATGACACCACTTTATTCGAAATGATATTATATCCCAGACACCAAAAAACGTGGGACCGGGAGAAATATTCCATGCAGAGCATTTTTATACACATCTGAGGACTTTTTGTAAACAAATATTTTGTAGAAGCGTTCACTGCCTAATATGAAGAAAAACTTTAAAAATTCTGAAATTATTTCAATACAAGTAATTTCATTTTGGATAATTTCTGTTAGCATGTTGTATATTGATCAAACTACAGTATTTAAAATGCATAAAAATCAGAAAAAATGTAAATGCATAAGAAAACGCTTTGATCTAAAATTGATGAATACTTTTGCCTTTAAACATATTGTTATAGTCGATCTGTAAACGGCATAAAGAACATTCTTTTTTTAGATCCCTTTAGTGCTGCTATGATAATGGAAATTGACATTTTAAAATTGGACGGGAGCGGAGTCCGGAGACAGTAAATGGATTTCGTAGATACTTAGGTAGCATAAAATGTTTTATTATTGTAACTCTAGTGATGCGGATATTAAGGTACCTATTTTCCTGTGACAGACTTGAATGAATAGGTACGTAGTAGTAGTACTTATGTAAAGTAACTATCTCAATCTCAGTATCATATAGTTGTGTGTTCAGATCAGAGGGAGTATAGTGCGAATAGTGAGATTGACATAGGAGCATATAGACATATGGAGCTAGATGAAACGAGATACATCAATCAAAAGTGATTTCTATGAGGTCTTCCAATACTTTTTCATTGGATCTCCTTCAGAATTGGTTGGATTTCTTGGTTGAACTTTTACTAGCTCCATGAGTCATGATCGTGACTCTATTCTATTTCATAATAGGCGTATAGATAGATAGTAGATACCTACATAAGTTGTAAGCAGACAGCTACTCATAGTCATGACTCAAGTTGACTACAGTTGCTCTAACTCTGTTCCGCTGTCTATCTAATGGTTTAACTCGTTAAACTGAACAAAATCCTAAAAGTATTGAATTGTAAAATAAAAGTCCGGAGAGGGAGTTGGTATGGTAGAATAATACGCATCTCTATTAAATCGGACATGTCAGATTATTCGGGCATTGTGGCTGTGTGACGAGTGAAGAGGATACGTTGTGACATGATGATAGCGTAACAATTCTATCGGATCTAAATGAAGAAAGGGATCGGGAAGTAGCCGCCGAGGCGAATTGCAGAGAAGGGAGTTGTAAGAAGACAAGTGTAGACATACGGGAGCTGTAGCTGTGTAGCTGCTTGGTGGCTCTAAGAAATTTAGGACGGGATCGGCTGTGCAGAGACTAATCGTTTTAAGGAAGGGGCTATACCCGGGTATCTATACACGGAAGATACTACCTATTAGGCCATGGATTGTATAATGTTGTTGTTGTAGAAAAGGTAGGGAGAAGACCGCGGCGCGTCTTCAGCTCTCAGCTGGATCAGCACGATGAGCTTGCGTCTGTTTAGATGACTCGTATATCGAGCACTTGGGTTTCGCTCTGGGTTCATCTCAGTTTTATTCACTTGAGAACACAATTCACCTCCTTCCTTCATTCCAGACATCCATTCATTGCACACTGGAAGGCAGAACGGACCGAATCCGCCACTCTCTCTCTCTCTCTTTCCTGTAGCTAAGGTACCCTGATATGTATTAATGCTACCCGATTACTCCGAGTTCCTCTACTTTTTCCCATGTAACTCGAGCATGTTCCCAAGCTCAAGTCGGATTCTGTTGTGTATGAGTCAGGGCTGGCCATACAGCCAGGCAGACTAGCTAGAGCAGAGCTACGGCTCCGCTCACACATACACAACACACAGCCAAAAAGCAAGGAAAATTGCATAAGTATAATAATAAGAAGAAACGGAGTCTACCTATAATATGTATGGATGTAATATCTGAAGAGGATAGCAGCTACCCCGTCCGTATCCGCATTACATAGGATAGGACTCGAGCGAGCTGGCTAGCGCCTACAGATGAATACGTATTTAGAGGCAGGCCATTTATATAATGCATTAAGAGTCGGAGCGAGAGTATGACTAGGACTCTAGGACTTGAGAGTTTGAGAGCAGGCAGGCTGAGCAGCAGACTCTCTTTTGCCCACTCAACATCAGTGTCAGTTTGTGTGAGCCATCCTTTACGTACTGTTTAGGTTCTTTGTATTCTCCATTCATTAGGATATAATTTTTAGTCCTCTACATCTATTACATACACACATTACATAATTTATATGGTTTTTTGTGGAGCAGTCCCGTTGATTGACACAACAAGACTCATTTAACTCCAATAAATGGGATAATCCTAAATACTTGCTCGTCTTATTCATCACATACATAAATATCACCATTTCTATTCAACACCACGTCCATCCAATCACATTTTAACGAAACAAATTCATTCAGATCTCATTTCTAATTTCTAGCACCGCCGGACTTTTATTTATCCACTCACTACCCAGATAGTCAGACTTCTTTTTGCAAATCTAGTGAACTTATCCTATTTATTTATTCAAATTCCCGTTCCCTTTCCGTTCCTAATAATTTTAAATATACAAATATTATTATCAAGACAAACACATTAGCGAATCATTTCCTCTACGTTTACATAATATTCAACATCTCTATTTTGCCATGGATTAGATTACAACCCTGCGATATTTTATCTACACTTGTCACCCTGTTTCTCTTACAACTTCCAAGTTACAGTATAATGTAAGTAAGTAAAAAAAATACCTGTTTAATTTACATTTTGTACTTTCTAAATTATTCTCGTTATTTTATAATATTTTATCGCCCAGCCAGTACATGCCTAGAGCTTTAATACTTACTGTGGTCCTGTTATGAAAATAAAGAGTTTCACCACTACTAAATCTATTAAATATTGACATCCAATGTTTGTAGTATCTTTTAAATCCTTTTTGATATTAATGAATCATTATATTTTTTACTCCGGCTTATTTTTTTATTCAAAATTCAAAACTCTACGACAAAAGGGACCAGAATTCATTCTGGAACAAAATTAACTTGTGATTTTGAAAATAATAATTATCTATTTTGTTTTTGCAGGATTACCTCCGTATCACAATGTCTTTTACAGAATGAACTGCTTCCAATGTACCTACCTAGTCAATTGTTTTATTATTGACTGGAAAATATAAGCAATAGTATGTGGTTGGTGTACCAAAAAAAATTGATATTCATCAGCAATCTATGGAAAAATTATTGTTCTTCACTTTTATAGTATTAAGAAGGTAAGAAATATTTACAGTATGCTTATTTTTCACATTACCAGATAAAACGGTTTTGGTTTAACTTATTCTGTGCGTAATCAGCAGCACAATAACAATAACATAGAACATTAAGTGGCATTAAAACTAGGATTGGTCGAACAGTGTATGTTATGTTAATAAAAGGCTTTAAATAGTATTACGCAGTAAAATATTTAATGAGTTATCGTGTAGCAGATATAAGATAATAGGATGTGTATGTGTAACTCAAGTTAAATCGTTCTCGTCTAATCTGGACTGCAGTTTAAACAAACATTTTTAAAGAGGAGATATGCTCTATTGAAGTGAGAACAGAATCAGAATGACCGTGCGTTGCACTTGCTTTATGTAAAGGAAACGCATAATGAACCTGCTGTTATCATGACATGCTAAAAATGTTACATCGAACATGAAGAGCTAAAAACTGTAATTAGCTCAGCTGCTTATCTCATTTGGGACATTATTTCTCTAAGATGTATAATTGGTGGTGTTCGAAAGCTGAGTCGGTGTTTGTGCTTTTGCCAAGGAATTAATTGAAGTATTTCGATGTTGTTTTTGTTGCAGATAACAAACGGGAGTAATCTTAAATGCTCAAAGTCGCTTTTACATCGCATCAAGGCATCAGCAAAGTAACTATTTATTAGAGGCGGAAGAAATACTAATATAATTATCATCTCTGCAGAGTGTCAAGTCAAGTGAGCATTGTTGACGGAGGACGGAAAGGAAGATTTTTCAGGGAGGAATCTCTCGGCACAGTGAACTGTAGACTTTAGCTTTCCATGGTGTGTTGTAGAAATAGTTGTCCAAGAGATTGGAGAGGCCATGTCCCAATCTCTGATTCAAGGGAAGCGATTTTTTTGCCGCGAATGGGTATTTTCAAAACTCTGGCATTGTCTGGAGAGTTTGCAGCACCACACCGAAGAAGAAGGTGGGGCGAACCATGGACGAAATGGGATTCTTATTGTTGGAGGGCCCGGGGCGGGGAAAACTGCTCTGTGCTCGGAAATTGTGGCCCCGACCTCCTCGCACGGTAAACAGCGCGCGCTGAAGAAAAGACTTTTAGCCCATCACTTTTGCCAGTCCCACGACTCGGACACATTGTCAGTGGCTGAGTTCATCATCCACCTCGTTGACCAGTTGTCGGAGAGCCAACTAATCCCGGGCTATCTCCAGAAGGCCCGAGTAGAAGATGTGCAGAAGGCGATGGAGGAGGTCTCCCAAAACCCAGATCTGGCTTTTAAGAAGATGGTACTCTTTCCTCTGCTGGAGATCACTCGACCGAAACAATGCTGCATTCTCCTAGTGGATTCTATTGACGAGTCATACAATGTGTTCTCAACTTCTTCTTCGTCTCAAATGGGTGCGCCCAGTGTGAGCGCTATGAGCAAGACTATCGGAGATCTTCTTGGAAACCACTTCCACCTCTTCCCTCCATGGTTGATTCTTATATGTACAGCACGGAAACAAAGTAAATGCGTCGCCAAAATGTTTGCAGGGTTCAGAAAAATTAGCTTGGACGACCTAAGAAAATCTCAGGTACATTTCCTTCCTGTCTTATGTAATTAGAATTTATTTCTTGTAAAAACTTTAAATATTCTCATCTATTTTTCTAGCTCAAACATTTTAATTAAAGCAGCCATTGCAATTTTTTTTTGATTGAATGTATTTTTGGAAATGTTGATCTAGGTTGTCCGAGATGTTCAACAGTATATTTTGTCAAGGCTCGACCAAGATTACTCACTACGACAACACATTAGTAGGGAGACAGCAGAGATGTTGAACCAACTCCACATCAAGAGTAACGGATGTTTCTTATACCTAGAGAAAGTTTTGGATGGGATCTCGGAGAATTTCATAGTATTACGCGAGATCCGAGAAATCCCAGGAACTCTGTACGGCTTGTACTTGTGGTTGTGCCAAAGATTGTTCACCAAGAAGCAATTTGGAAAGGTTCAGTTGATTCTGAGTGTTCTGTTGGCGTCGAGGAAGCCTTTGAAAGAGGAAGACCTCTTCGTGTGTCTGCGGACGCGGAACACGACCATGACCCGCGAAGATTTCTCCAAGAGGATGCATGTGCTTAGACGTGTTCTTGTCAAGTCACAAGACGATTTCCAGATATTATTTCATCACAGTTTCGCTGAATGGCTTTTAGACGTGAAATACTGCACACAGAAGTATTTGTGCCAGGCTTCGGAAGGTCACTCGATGTTGGCCGTAGTGCTCGCCTCTCAAGCCCCCGACATTGAGCCGTGCTCAGTTCCCGAGCTAGCGCATCATCTCCTCCGAATGAACAGACAGTGCATGGACCCGAGCTTACTCAGCACCTTCCTCCTCTCTTCGTGCATCAAATTGGTCAATGTAAATTTTAATACGCACAGTTTCGATTCCAAAGTGGTGAAGCTGCTGGAGAGTGCTGGAGCTAATCGGCAGAGCGAGAACGCGGCCAGCACGGAGACAAATATAGAATCCCAGTTGAATGGATCTGACAGCTGTCTGTACGAAGGCGGCGGGGAGGCTCCTTGCGAAACGACGGAAGACACCGCAGTGATTTCTACGGAGAGCGAGGAGATCGCGGAGCCAGAGCCCGCGATTTCCATCCTAGGTGACATTAATCAAGTCGACTACAATCAACGCACTCTGCTCCACAACGCTTCTAATGAAGGGAATCTGGATCTCGTTAAAGTTCTTCTTACTCACAGTACCTGTCTTGAAGCTATTGATAGGCACGGGAGAACAGCTCTCAATCTGGCTGCTAGACAGGTTTGTACATCCCATCCCGCATTAGCACAATATTTACTAGATATTCCGCACACACAGCTTACAATAATAAACATCAACACCGGCACAATCCTTTCACAATTTCCACACACTAACTTTTCAACCAATTTCACCTTTTAATAAACTCTCTGTAAGTAACTATTTATTTTCTCGGTGACCTAGTTTACACTTTCTGTAGCAATTTTTTTTTAAATTTATTGCTCCCCTTACTACGTTATGTAGTCAGTAGACAGAACACACATACATAATATTATATATATAGACTAAAAGATTATGTAGCTCTCATATAATAATTTTATGGGCCCGAGCCGTAGGAAGGAAAAGAAATAATTTGACGTGGCATGCTATGCTGTGTAATTTCTGTGCTGGAGAACGTGGCCTCTACTACATAGCACTTTTTATTATCATGTTTACAGGGTCATGATTTGGTAGTGAGTGTTCTTCTAGAAGCTGGAGCTGATGTCGATCATGCTGATAACGACGGATGGACGCCCCTTCGTTCTGCAGCTTGGGCAGGACACGTGGGCGTCGTTGATGTTTTATTACAGCAAAACGCTCAGGTACTTTTGCCCCACTTTTTCTCTCTCTCTCTCTCTTTCTCTCTCCTGACCGCAGGGTTGAATAGTCCGCCCGTTCTGGGAATCCGATTGACTTATGTGAATATGTCTTTTGCGTGGACAAACCAATTGAATGAGTTCAATGTACCGTCAATTGATCACACCTTTGCAATTTTAATTCCAGGTTGATTTGACTGATGGAGATGGACGAACTGCTTTGCGGGCCGCTGCATGGGGAGGTCACGAAGAAGTGGTCACCAGTCTACTCAGAGCGGGAGCCTCTCCCTCCTTGGCTGACAGTGAAGGAAGAACGCCACTCATTGCTGCAGCCTACATGGGTCATGCAGAAATCGTTGAAAAATTACTCAATGCGGGTGCCGATGTTAATCATTCCGACTCAGACGGCAGGTAACTCCCGAAATACATTGTCTTCGTAAAACAAATCAATTAAATTCTCTTACTGTTGTTTTTCAGGCTAAGACTAAGAGAGATTTAATATGCATGGCTCCATTTGATCGACTAATGATTTTCTTTTGTGTTTTCATGTCCTTTGTAGGACGGCTCTCTCTGTGGCAGCTCTATGTGTTGCAGCTAGTCAAGGTCACTTAAAAGTGGTCACGCTATTACTTGACCGAAATGCAGCAGTCGACCACCAAGACAAAGATGGGACAACACCTTTGCTAGTCGCAGCTTTTGAAGGTCACAAGTAAGTCTTTCTTCTTTTTCTCCGAGTTGGATTGAGTTTTCCCTTTTTAACAAAGATTTTTCCTTCGTGATTATTCAGGGAAGTTTGCGAATTGTTGCTGGAGTATGAGGCAGATGTAGACGCTGCAGACAAAGCTGGAAGAACTCCACTTTGGGCGGCAGCGTCTATGGGTCACGCCTCTGTCGCCGAGCTTCTACT
>JABASI010005949.1:0-11532 GCA_019776505.1 Tomocerus nigrus
GGAAGCATAGACTAAATCTTACTATCTTACGGGCATTATTGTTGTGATTTTCTCTAGATAGTCGTATAAAATTGCAGTCATGTGAAGAAAAGTTTACGAGTCCTATTAAAGTCCACGTGATACTACCAAGTACCAGCCAATTGGCATGTTGATTTAATTGTCGTAATGTCATAGTTTAATGCTTCTGTCGGAATAGTAGCAGTAGTGTAAGTGTAAATGAAGCAAATGAAATTTTATGTCAAAAGTAGTCAATTGTCAACTATTGACCAGTTGCCTTTCCGAAGGGAGTCACTGGGCATGCGGGTAACTTTAGTGAATGTGAATTTTTCAAATCCTGAATTGCTGCATGGAGTCCGCGTGTGTACGCAAGTAACCTGCTGAGGATGCCAGCCTGAACTGCTAGAAAAACGGTTCTTGACCTCGACACTTGACCTTGAGGAATTATTTTCCTGGAAAAAATATTCTACTTACTTGTAAAGTTCAAAAAAGCCTTACTACCCCGATGACACTCCGGTTTTATTTTATGGAAAAATGGGGCGCTATGAGAGGAACACGATGGTGTATGGAATTCTGACGGACATTTGACCTTTGGTCCATAGGAATTATTGTTTTTCTTTGAAAAATATGCTAAGGAGAGTGAAGTGAAAAAAATGGTTAAGTGTGAATTTTGATCAGGGGCCAAATTCTGAGGGACATTTGACCTTTGGTCCATAGGAATTATTGTTTTTCTTTGAAAAATATGCTAAGGAGAGTGAAGTGAAAAAAATGGTTAAGTGTGAATTTTGATCAGGGGCCAAAAGGATGGGTAAAGGAAGGAAGCTGCACGTGTTAGCGATAATGTGCGTTCATTAATAGTTAACCTAGCAATCCCGTTGGCTAGTCGTAAAATACGCACTGGAAGAAAGTAGCTGTACATTTGTGTAGATTATCGACGTCTGTCTTGCACCAGTGTTACGTTGAGTTTTATTCGGTGTACTGCTAGTCTATGTATGAAATGAGGTTATTATAGTGAAGGAAACTGGTTCTGGTACAGTGGAAGAGTAATCTTGTATGTGAGATGTTTTCTTATTTTTCGTTATGTTCCAAAGAAATCGAAGAGAAAGTTCTTATTCGTTGGTTTTAGCCTGTCTCTCAATTTGAAGTGAAAGTCAACCCAAAGTAATCTTGACTGTCGTAACTTGTTAAGCGAGTCAGTCTGGAGATATCAGTTATCTACGTTCCTCTTCCTTTCACTTCCCTGCTTATAATATTCCCCATCAGTAGATATAGGTGTACTTATCTGCAGTCTCTTTGCTATAGGGCGAATATGTCTGGAAATAATAATATCTGTATCTGTAGTTGTGTAGCATTAAAATAAAGACATAGGTACGTATGTTTCTGTCTTCTTCAGAGCATAATAAGGACTTAGATTGTCTACTTGGAAGAAGACAGTGGGATAATAGTGCAAAGGGCAAGGATCTATATAAGCATTTACAAAGATACTACAACTTGGTCTTTTATATTGAATTTCATAGTTTGGACGTGCGGGGCAAGCCATTTAATGCAGCAAAACATTGGTCGGCGGAAAATCCATTTGGGAAACGAGCACATTTCCGGACCGTATCCGAGCCCGCAAGATTAGTTGTAGAAGATGCGAAAACATCAGACCAGGGAATATATCGGTGCCGCGTTGATTTTCGCAACTCGCCTAGTCGGGAAACTAGACTCAACCTCACCATTGCAGGTCAGTCTCTTTCACACAACTTTATCTTTCTTTTTCCTCGAGTAATAATATAGGATCTAGCACACATACTTACTTCGGATACGTACATTATGACTTGTTTCAAAAGGCAAGACTATACCAACGTGACTCCTTCTCATTTAACTTCCCCCTAATATTATGTAGTAGTGTTAGTAGAGCAATGGAAACGGTAAGTACCCCCCAATATGTCTCTCTTTTCATCCATTTACACTCTGACAACTTTCCCTTTACGTCTCTACGAATTAGGTGTCTATCCTCCATTTTATATCATCCATAGCCCATAGGCTCTGCAACTGGAAATATAATGTTACTAGCGTACTTGAGCATTGACATTATATAATATGCTACTTACGTACTCTACTACACTCTAACATTAGCACATACGTTGCAGGATCTTTCTTTTGATGTGCCGTGTTTTTGTTGTGCCGCACTTTTCTTTCACTCAAGCCAACAAATACGGGGAAAGCGTTGACTTGACTCGTCAGCTCTTTAATAAGAATTATTACCCATCAGACTGTTGCCCATATTGTGCAACACTATTAACATCCCAAGTAAGAATTTCTTAGTCGCAGTACACTGGAGACGTTCCAGTACCAGCAAAACGGAATACTTGAATGGAACTACAAGTGGCGGATAAAAGAGAAAGATATTTTCCCAGATTCCCACTTTAAGCTCTGAATTTCAGATATAGGTAATGCCTTTTTAGCAAAGACTGGCTACTACTACCATCTAAAGTATGACTTAATATAAGAGCATTATAGATGTAGACAGGCACGTATAACTTTTGTCTCTCTCTCTCCCTCTACTATTCTCCTAGCCAAAAGGACTGTATAATATTATGGAGCTAAGCAGCATGAATTTTACCAGAATATATATACAGAAACTGTGAGTGCTTCTTGTGGATTGTACATTTCCAATTTTCTTCAGAAGAGAGCAAACTACTTCACTTAATTTAACTTTACATTACATGCTGACTTTGTTTCAAGGTTCCCGTTCTACATTCTTTTCTCTCCAACTTTTCAGCCTGGTCAAGTTTTCTTTCCGAATCATTTATTAAATCCCAAGCTAGACAGATAGAATAAGAAATACAAAGTAGAGCGCCTTTAAACCTCTCCTCTGTGAAATATTAAGTAGTTGCTCCCTACTTACCGTTACTTCCCGTCAGTCTGTTGACCTTGCACAATGTTATCGATAAATTTGACTCGACTTCAGCCTTACCATTACCCCATCTCATAAACACAACGCCATTCTCTAAATTATTAAACTTTCTAATGCAATCCCTCAGATAGGTAAGACTTTTTGCCTGAATTTGGATTAGCAATTTTAGCACCCTTATAAAGGTATACCTGAGCAATTGTTATTTACAAAATATTGTAGGGGCTTTATTACTTCAGCTATGTATACAGAGCCTTTTCAGAGAAACATGAAAGAAAATTTCATAGACACTTTTGTTTCAGTTTAAATATAAATTAGGAAAAAGTCTGTCTGCTTTCTAAATGTCATGTCAGTATGAAAATAATATTATATCCTTCCAGATTCTAAAATTCTTGGGCAATGAATGCCAAATCATGGAATATCAAGCCCTGATATGTAAAGAGTTTTTATTTCCCATATAGAATTTTCTTTACTCCCCGTTGCAAACCTATTCATAATTAACTACAACATTGTAAATCAAAAAGATAATTTATAATGACAGGTAGGATAAATCCTTCATAACATGACTAGAGCATTCCTCAGCCACTCATAATAGCGTTATGCAGGACCTGTAGTTCCACTTTAATAATTCTTACCATTTTCATATTTTATTGTTTCAGCTATGAGGTCACGTGCATTGCCAGCATTGCATATAAATGTTGCATATTGCAGTAATGCTCAGCTCGTCACACTGCCCTACTATAGTGCAGCTATTAGAAAAGTCTTATATCAATTTATTCAACCTATCAAGCAATGCAATATAATTCAAACGCAATCATAATCCTGCGTATCCTATTATAGTTTTATTTTGTAAATAATATTGATTATGGCAAACTCCGTATTTCTGTATAGCTACTAAATGCAAATGCGCTTAAATAACTTGGAAGGTAAGCATGATGAAGACATTAGTAGATTGCCAAGCGTCATTTCATTACATTTTAATGTCACAAATACTTTGAACATCGTACGCATTCTACTCGCGTTTAATTTTACAGACAAATCCAAATATGAAATCTCCGTATCGGTAATGTATAGTCAACAATTAGCACACACTCTATACAAATCTCAAGGTACCATTTGGACAAAAAATGGGTACCTGTTCTGTGTGTTCGAAAGGTAGGCTAGTTATTTGCAATTCAGGAATTTGCAATCTGTGGTGTTTCAAAATATTCACTTGATAATATTTTGTCAAAGTATCCAGAGGACGACATGAGAAATAGCAGAAGAGTGCAGTGGTATAAAAGAAAACGCCTTTAGGCAGCTTACGTGACATAGTACTACTATAAATGTGTAAAGAGAAAGAGGGATTGTCTTTTCATCTTTACACGTTTCATAGAAGTGTGTGTATGAGGCTCTCTTGAGGTCACAGTCACACGCTAGGACAATAGATTGGATGACGCATCACTCTTCCTTGGTTCTAGTTGCACCAAAACAATACACCTCAATGAGTTCCTAATGAATAATGAAAGCAAATAGGGCATGATATGCCAATGCCCACTAACAACTTTCTCCATTCACACTATCCTTTCTGTAAGTGTATGTGTTTGTCTTTCCATCAACACAGAATTACATGAATTACCTAATACTCTTTGTACTTTTCGGCTGTATGAAATGTCCTAGTTCTTTCATACAAACAACACACATGCAGCTAGTGTCCTGACGAACTAACATCTCTGACGTACACTGACACTATTCTATTCTGTCTGATTACTAATCTCTCTAGTCGTGCATCACCCCATTTCCACTACTTTCTTTGCAGTCCCACTGCAACTGCCTTAAGTAGGTCATTTATTTTCAATCTGTGAACAAAGTAAATAATAATAGGGTCCTTCCTATGTCTACATAAAGTAATATTATACCCATTCTAGTTATCTAATTTGCGTGCATTGCATTAGCTCAAATTGATGTAGGTACTTATTTTGCTTATACCCATACACTTACAAATGTCTGTGTCTCCTTATACTTATTATCGTAATGGTGAACAGTGATTATAGCAAGAGAAGTATAGACACGGACACAGTTATGAACCATGGACTTTTTTGAAATCTCGCAAATATAAGACTACGTTGCGACGAAAGGATTTTTTCAGTGTTATTACGTTGGATAAGGATTACAGTATGCTTTCTTCTACGGAGGAAATTAATAAACTTCTTAGAAAATGTATTTTGTTTGTGTCATATCAAAGAGTTATAAAACATTTGCCCTTGAAAAGTATGATCCAAGTGGGATGCACTAAATAATTAACAGCCAATTAAATATCATTTCCTTCCAAGCTGTTACATTTCGAATTTACTAAATTCGAATTTGTGACGTTTGAGCAGTGTATGATATCGCACTGGTTTTAAAGTGACGAACTTAGCGTATGGAGCGGTTTATATTCGAGAAAAAACTTTTATTTTGAGTATTGAGAAGAATTGGGAGTGTTCTTGTATATACCTCGTCGTAAGTATGTTTTTTAAGCAGATGTAATTTCCGTGTGTATTAGTCTGGTATGATGTAATCTAAAACGAGAGCAAGTTTTTCATGTTATCACTCCGTGAAATTTAATGAGATGCATTCGATTCTATAGAGTCGTACGTACAGTGTACACTAATGTAAGTAAAAGACTTGATAGATACGAATGATACGATAGTATAAGTTAGTAAGTGAATTTGGTGCTGCTGCTGCTGCTGGGGAGTGGGGAGTGAGCAGAAGCGAGTAAACTAGGAGTAGTAGCTAGCTGCTCGTTGATATGTATTACATTACTGAGCTGTCTACAATACAGTACGCTTCATGGATGTGAAAAGAAGAGATGTAGAAAAATCTGATGCTTATCCTTTGTAGAGTTTTAGTTGGTTGGGAGTTGGATGGAATGGGAAAGGAATAGGATGCATACAGATGGAATGTAGAGCAGCCAATTTGAATCCGCTCTCCTTCGTCCTTTTTGTCTCATTCTGTACAAAGAGCCATTTACTTTTTCAATGAAAAATGTGAAATGCATAGCTGGAAATGTGCTGCCTACAATAGTCCGGAACAATGAGGCCTGGAGTAAGTAGGGAAAGACTCAAGGCAACGTTTTTCATTAGTAAAATGAGAAGAGACCAAAGGAAGAAGGAGGAAGAAAGGAGAGGAGAGGAAACTCTTTAACAGAAGCTTAAACAATGCAAGAATGGATTAGTTTGAAGCTGAGCTTTTGGAAATAATGGAAAACACTTAGGTTTATTACATGGCGCTTACTGTCGTGTCAGTCTTACTTATGTTAGTCTATCTTCCTGGAATCAAAGTTACCGTTTAGAATCTCATTCTCACTCAATGCTCATTAAGCCGTTTCGTATTACGTGTCTTATGTTCTTTGCTTATTGTCCTTATTGTACCATTTACCTTACATCCCCATTAACTACACGGACAAAAGGTACACAAGATAAAGATAAATGGCAACCGTATTAAGTATCTCTCTCTCTCCCTCTGTCTCTCTATCCTTCACCCTAAAATATACCAGTCCTCATATACTACATGTTATACATATTATATGCTAGCGTATTATATTTGTTTTGCTAACGGGATAAAACCTACCTACTCATTTCTGCATTACAATTACAGGATTTTAAGTACAAGGCTTACGAAAAGTAAACTCACATGACACCATTTTCCATTCTAGTACCCAGAAAATGACGCATTTTGTTCCTACGTACATGAGGTAATGAGGATTTACTAAATTACAAGATACCAGGCGGAAAACAGACTTTTACATCCACTTTGGTAGCTGAATGACAACGGATTATTTTGGCTACACCTATTCGCAGATAAAAATCGATAAATTACAGTGATTCGAATCCTTGAGTAGTAAAATATGCAACAATGAAATTCGAGGCATTCAAGTATAGCTTTGCCAGACAATTATTTGGCAAACTAACACATGTAACCATTATGATTTTCTGTAAAATATATTTTGCCTTGCTTTTATAATGCCACTAACTCTGAAATATAAATACTAGTTTTCGAGTTGTGTATGAGAGGGGGGGAGTATCTACTATCCTTGGGTTCAATGTGGGCCACCCGTGTATGTGTAAACTGCTAAAACGTTAAACAAAGGAAAATGTTGGTTCTGTTTTCACATCCTATTGCAAACAGTCAATAGCAATTACAAAATAAAAAGTGCATGGGTTCAATGTGGGCCACCCGTGTATGTGTAAACTGCTAAAACGTTAAACAAAGGAAAATGTTGGTTCTGTTTTCACATCCTATTGCAAACAGTCAATAGCAATTACAGAATAAAAAGTGCCCAAAGTTTGGAAAATGAATTTTTCAGCGTTTGATGGAATAAAGTGTACAAGTATCCAAAAGCGTAATGTATGTAACCATGTGTGATACAAAACACAAATATCCTATATTTGGTAATTATAATTAATGGGTTCGTGTCTTTAATAAGTAATCTAAATTAAGAAGATAAATGAATCTGTGCTAAATGATGATAGAAGTTGTTTCGTTTAATGATTTCAGTGCCTCCCCAAATGCCGCAAATATACGATTCTGCAGTGATGAGCTTCCGAGGCGTTGGTCCTTACAGAGAAGGGCACACGTTGCAGCTCACGTGCATCGTACGCGATGGTAAAGACTCTTTTAAAAAAAGGTGTTGTTATTTAAATTAACACGTTTTTTGAACTTACTACTTCCTAACATTCATTTACTTTGAATAAATACGTGTGCCTATTACTAGTATGCACTTAACGTGAATGAACTACATGCGTGTGTTCCTTTTCAGTCCATGATATAATGATAACGCAAAACCAACCAAACCGTATAGTACTTTTTATCTTTCGGTTCATCATCTTCACTAATTCCTACTTTTCTCCTACTTTTCATCCAAAACTTTTAAAGGAAGTGAAAATAGCTTTTAAAGTTAGTCGAGCACAAGTTGGATATCTGGCTTGCATATTTAATTGCATAATGCAAGGCTGGTGTACTCTGTTACATGGATATGTCTAGAAAGGCAGGCTCGTCCGTTTTTTTTGAAAATTTCACTGTTTTTCGACTGGACACAAAAATGGCGATTTTGTCTCCTAAAGAAAATACTAGGTACTACTGTCATTATTTTGTCAGTTGCCGCGAGACAGTTCAGTAAGTAATTATGTGATATGATTTGGTTTGTTATATTTAAATTGTAGAGATGATTGTGCAACATTTTACATGCTCCACGCAACACTGGGATCACAATGCCTTTAGTTAGTTCCTTGGGAAGATTAAATAGTTTTCTAAATGTTTCAAAGAAACTTGAGGTTGTGCCACTTGCGCCCATGATTCATCATTAATCCATTTGTTTCTACATTTTTGCGGTTATACTTAATCGTTAAGTATGGGATTCAAAAGGATCATAGATTTTCCTGTTAACAGCGTCATTTTGAATACAGTCTGCAGGCAACTCTTCATTTATTTGCCTCCAGTAGAAAAAAGTGACATTTTAATTTAAAAACAGTCGGAATAGCCTACCTTTCTACAATTCCATGGTATCAGAGTACATCAGCAGCCTTGTGCATAGTGCGTATGTACTGATAGAGCGTATTATTCTAGGCGTGTCTTCTTATGATGTAGCCCAAGCTGCCCAAGTAATATTATAGATATACATAGATAATTGCAGGAAATACGGTTTAATATAAGATATATTACATAGTTGAACGCAGGGTGGATCATATTACACTCCTATCGTCAGAAATTATTCCTGATATGCATACAGTTAACAATTGTATAACATAATAACTTGTGCTTGAGCTGAAAACTGTAAAGTATACTTGAGTTAGTATAGTGCATAGAGGATGAAGCCTCTGGAGTCAAAGAAAGTGTGAACACATATCTTTCAGTGATATCAGTATAGATACATACATGTAGAATTTGTAGAAATAGGTAGAAAGTAAAAGATAAGGTAACCTAACCCCCAACTTGCCTGAAACCATGGCACATGGAGGTAATAACCCTGTCTTTTATTTCAGAGCATCATGTACGTCCAGAATACATTTTAGGAGCTTAAAATTTCTCACTTACAACTCACTATACTTGGATATTCTCATAACATTGTAGTTTTCCTATTTATTACGCATAAAGATAAAGGAATATCATGTTCTGATATTCAAGGCAGGAAGGGAAATCAGAACTGCAGACGTAAAAATAATGCTATCCATAGCACGCACATTAGAAAAGTAGTAGCTATGCAGTTTAGTAGAGAGGACGAGTACCTAGTGGTACGTATATTTAGTTTGTTGGTGGTTAAAAGTGATAAATCTTGCTCTCTGGGGTTAAATACTTCCAGGAATTTTCACATTTGATTTACTACGCTTTGTCTTATTATCTGCACATTTTGGGAAAACTGCAAAGCATTCTTCCTAATAAATCATCTCTTGAGACGGAACAACTTGCTTCGGTCTCATAACTCCTAAGAGGCCGACAAGGCATCGAGAGATAGCTTTACAACTCAAATACTTATCTCTGCTCTGCTTCATATTGTACATAAATATTTGCACAGCCATCGACAGCAACACACACAAAACTATTCCTTACGATTATCTCAACACCTGCTACTCTACAAAATCTTTCTCAAGTCGACTTAGCCCCTCTTCCCACATCCACTCCAAACAGCCATGAATAAAACTCACATCTTTCCCAATCCCTATTTATTTTATTACAGCAACGCAACACACTTATTCATAATGTCTCACAATAGTAAGCACTAAGCACGGTACATTATTTATACTTTAAAGTTGTAGTATTGCGAATAGAAACTGTAACTATTTACATTTACATCCAAAGTTGTACCATTAGTTTCTTTTTATAATTTTCTTCCTTTTGGAAAGTTAAATAACAGCAACACACACAAAACTATTCCTTACGATTATCTCAACACCTGCTACTCTACAAAATCTTTCTCAAGTCGACTTAGCCCCTCTTCCCACATCCACTCCAAACAGCTATGAATAAAACTCACATCTTTCCCAATCCCTATTTATTTTATTACAGCAACACACTTATTCATAATGTCTCACAATAGTAAGCACTAAGCACGGTACATTATTTATACTTTAAAGTTGTACAGTTGTAGTATTGCGAATAGAAACTGTAACTATTTACATTTACATCCAAAGTTGTACCATTAGTTTCTTTTTATAATTTTCTTCTTTTTGGAAAGTTAAATGCCGAAATCATTAATAGAAATGGCTTAAATTGAACGTTATTAAATAAGTACTTGAATAGGTGTGTATTGACGCTCGCTTTTTTGTTTGTATCCAAATTTTTTTAAAGTTTTCACATAGAAATTACGTATTTTAGTGTCCTTTCAATACATAATAAAATATAGTAAATGCATCAATTTTTTGCAATGGATGCTGCATGTAGTGTTGTATTGGAATTTCGGTAGAAAATGTTAATTTTTTCACCAAAAAGTATCGTATACTTACAAGTATGAGTAAATATATCTTTGATTTATGGATTTATGCATTACGTTACGTTATGCTTATGTTGAAGTGGTGTGTAATCATCCATTTCCAGTTGAATTGTCAATGTTGTGTGTTATAGCTATTGGCTACAGAGTTGAGTAGAAGTGAAAGGCAAAAGTGTGGGGAAATAAACTTTCCGTGTGTTGCAGAGAGCAGAGTGCAGTGTTTTCTTTCATTTACTTTACACTTGAACTGAGCACATCTGTAATCTGTGTCGCCCACATGTTTGCTCAAAGCACGTCAGTTTTAATAGATTTAATGAAAGCATGAGGCGTAATGAGTTTAATTTTCCGGATAATTAGAACTCTGTATTATAAATCTTTTGTACTACCATGCCGATGAAGGATGAAGGATAGGGAAGGCTCGGATGATGAAATGATGATGTGCGGCGTGTTTTCGATAACTGATGCTAAATAAAAGTGATGATGCGCAAGGGCTTGCAAATGCAAAAGATAATATTTATGTAATTCGCGTTCCGAGTCCATCACGTATACAGTTGATTTTGATACTTGACGTAAGTGGGCGACAATATTATTTGTGCCTATTGTACTTACTTAGCTTAACATTCTATATTACGAACTTTCATGTTACTTATCTATTGTTGTATCGTTTTGCACGCATCCAGATGTGATATAGCACAATGTTATTCCCTTATAATTTAGGAATAATTATAGAAAATGTCTTTGTAGTACTTAAATGATAGAATCCTGTGAAATGTTTGTATAGTATACAATTACTCAGCAAAGGAAGATGTGCGTAGCATATTTGATAATAATAGTCGATATCATCAATGCTGATGGCTGACTGTGGGCGAAATCAGATTACGTATATTTAATGCGATTTTACATTCTCTATTACATGTATTAAAATAATAATAAATAGGATCAAGTGCTATTTTAGGCTATTTATAAGTTGATAACTATGATCACCTCAAGTGTGTATACTTATTAAGTATCCGTGCCCAGTACGCATCGCAATAAGTAGTAATAAAAAATGGTAAAGTCCGTGCAGACAAATGAAACCACATTGTATATTATTATATGAATGGAAAAGGAAACCAAGTATTGCTCTATTAGTTACTAGTAATTTAATCGATGATCTTGTCTGTATGGACTTTATTTGCTTTTATGCATGAAA
>JABASI010005950.1:0-11531 GCA_019776505.1 Tomocerus nigrus
TATCAAAGATATAAAGATATATAATATATATTTTATTAAATATTATTGTAATTAAAGGGCAGTCACTCAATCAATAGAAGTTACTATTTATATTATTTTTTCTTCGTATACAGTTTATAATAGCTACGTATTTTAAAGGCTAATTTTTTAAGTAGTATTTTCGATGCTTAAAGTAAGTTATTGATGGCCTTCATTAAGATTAGATAATCATCATTATTCTGTATTATCAGATTTAGGAAGGAAGAGAACCTGCTATAATATTATAGCAAAAGAGCAAGACACGCGATCAGCACCATTAATTAATTAATATCAATTGTGGCTGTATTATAGTTTTACGCTTGTATTTAATGCGCTACAGTATAGCACTCACTACTTACTTACCTAGTATACCCAGTTTTTAAGAATTACGAAAATATTGATTTTATCATAGGTTGTAGCCATATTAATACCATAAAACAGTAAATTACAGAGCTGGAGTTCATTTTAAGATTATTTATTTGAGTTGACCTCTCCGGCTAATGTAGCGTGACTGAGAATAAATCTGCCATTACTTTTCTCTGTCTACAGTTTAGTTTGCAATTTATATAATATTTATATAGGTATATATTAAATGGTAAATGAGATTATTATGATCTTATGACGCATTTTTGTCTTGTGAGATGATCTGTGTTCGTCATATTTACATATACAACATGTTTAATCAGTATTTGCGATGTGTTACAAAAGTGTAAACACATTTCTTTATTAGTTGCCTCAATTTCAAACGAGTAAATATATTATTATGAAGATATTGGTTGTTGTTACAAGATATAAATTCGATTGCAACACTAACTGTACAGGTTGTAGTATTATTCCGGATTCTGGAACCCCCTAAACTCAAAATTGTAGAAAGGAAAATTGAATTAGACGTTAATCGTATTTTATTGAGTGTCAATAATCTTCTGCTCTGCACTATGCATGTAATTGATACAAATAATCGGAAATGGCACCATTGAAATAGCAATGTCATTGGTGTGATCCCAGCATCCAAATCGAGACAAGTATGATATTGAATCATATATATAGGTCACTTATTGATACTCAAAATTTAGTAGATTGAAGTTACATAGAAATAGGTTATAATGATTCTTACGTAAGTTTTTAGTACATGTAAGTAATTCATTCATCAGGACACATTTGTATACACATACCTTCATGGTCATGATTCATAATTATCATAATATTTTTATTATCATCACACTTAAATGTAACTCTTTAACCCTTGTACACATACTGATAATTAACTGTATACTAGATTTATATAGATATAATAAATACCATTATAAAAATGCTCGAGTAAAATTAAAATTCATTGCTTCATTAAGTACAGTGCGTAAACAAGGCTCTAACTGTGTATGTTTTGTCCCATATATTATCGCAATAATTTTGTTTCATGGCTAATTTTGTTTCATGGCTCTTTAGAAGTTGGGTAAAATGGATAGCCAGTTTGTTCTTGCTAAAATGACTTAAAAGTATTCATTCATTTTATTATTACAAATGCACAAAAATTCTTGACATAACACTGAAAACCTTAGCATTGCAGTGTGATAAGAAGAGTGTAATTGCGTTTCAAAAAATCGTAAAAGCCAGTGTGATTAATTATCTGAAATTGCTTGATTGACATAATTCTTATGCTTCGATGTAGTAAATTGATGTAGTTAATTTTAATTACTTGCTCGTAGTTAGTCTGTGATTTAGACAACTTCTTTTAGCTACTATCAAGTGCTAGAAAACTGGAAAAGTATAAATAGTAGACATTGGGAATTAAAGTCTTTACTAGCTTCCCAAAGGCTGAGAACATGATCACATCATGCTCAATCCTAAATCAGACAGTTTGTGTAGCACGTTTGCTAGCTGCACACTTCCCTATACTGAGCTAAAATAAATGTGCACGTGTAGCCAATGTGTACACAAAATATCTGTAAATTGGCAATGCTCTATTTTCCTCTTTTACCGAATGGTATATTAAAAAACTTCGCTAGTACATATACATATATTCCATCAATATTTGTTTTTTATGAAGGAAAAAAGTAACAGTTCATGCTAATGTAACCTAACCTGCCTCACACCATTATCACCAGTCTTGAGATTGTATTTATTGGGATACCATTTTGTTATGAAACATTTTGCACCTTATATACATAACGTACCCAACCAAAAATAACCAGCACTTATCTAAAATGGCCATTTCCCTCAAAGTATTGCTGTATCCTGTTGAGTATTTGGTAGGACAGTAACAATCCTTATCTGTGCAAATTGAGCCATGAAAAGTACTGTTATACATATACATAGTACAATTATCTCGATAATATTTTCCATTCCAAATCAACTGGGGCACAACAATTACAAATAACAATTATTGAAGTCATTAGTACAATACAGAATTTTTGCGAAAGAAGACTCCCTAGGTCCACAGTTCACAAAGCCCACATTATCTTTTCTTAGTTTTAGACTTTAGACTTGAGTAAGGTAGAAAAACACGGAGAGAAAAAGTTTGCAGATAGCATGAACAAAGTTTCTAGAAAGAAAATTCTCAAATACGACGATCACGTGAGGCCAGAATGAAAGGAGAGAATGAAACATTTGCAAACCTGCATCATCTGTGCCATAATATACTATATATATAACTACATACATATATCTACATATGTAGAAGGTGACTACTTAAGTAAGATCATTATGCAAAGAAACCGGAATAATGGAATCATAAAACAAGATTTATTGCAAATATAGCAGAAAAGCTACAATGGAGCATATGTGTTGTGTAGGTACGAAATGCTCACTTATTTAGATTAGTTATTATCTGCTTAACCATGGTCGGACTCTTTTCTCTCTCATAAATAAATCGTAGTAGGGAGCTAAAGTGTCGAAGGGTCGCGAAATTTTTCCACGCGCTATCAGTAATTGATGTAATATGCCAGGATGCCACTCTTTTATATGACAGTACATCAAATTTAGATATACTTTCTTATAGATAGTGAAGAAAATGAAAACTGAGTGAAGAAAACCATGTATTATCATATGGAAGAGTGAAATAGATTGAAAAAAAGAAGACTAACCCATCTGAATCCTCATTGACATCTTCCTGCACTACATTCAAGATATTTGACTTAATTGCCAGCAAAGAAAATGCTTTTGAACATTGCATTGCGCATTAGACAAATAGTCGTTCTGTATATACTCTGACTTGGTTCAAGTAGCTACTAACTACTATAATACTCATACTACATGTGCACGAGTATATTGCAGCACATTATTACATATGCGTATCTTTGAGTAGCGTGTTCAAAAGAACATGTAAACATATTTGTCTGATACTGATATGGATGATTCTTTTGCATGGACCATGAATAGAGGCTGCACTAGTAAATCTCAACATTTACTATATAAAGGAGCCAAGCGGACAAATAATATTCATTTCAACCCCGAAACTTTGGCCTACAGAATAGAAACGTCATAGAGAGTGCCTCTTATCTATCCACGCAACGGTAGCTACAATACTTACCTGTTCGTAAACTATACACATTAATTACTACACAAATCATTGTTCAATAACAATGCACATTGTGTCAATCTTTCAGAATAAACACTAAATCCACCTTGTCTGGAGGTCGATACCTATAATCTTCATTTACAGCCTATAGCGGTTACATAATCCTGGAATAGTCACTTATAGCTTGCCTAAGCCAACTTATTCTATATACATTAAAGGACTAATTATCTATCCTGAAGCTTCCCACAACTCAAGTACCTAACGTTGTGACCTGTTGTCAAGAAATTCAGTTTCACTGTCACGTAATAATATTTCCATCTTCAGTACCGGTCTGACTTTCGTTCGCGCTGTCGCTCACTCAGAAATCCCAACTTTCTACATCAGATAAAATGAAGGTCCGCCTTAATTCTCCCATGATAGTCGTTTCTAATCGACTACCGTTCGTCCTTCAGAGAAATTCCGATGGGGACTTGGAGCGAAAACAAAGGTAAGCGTTAATTTCTTCATATTTTTAAAAATTCCAAAATTGCAATATTTTGCTACTTTTACCATAGAATTCCATGCTGAGATAATAATATTAGTTCCTCTTGTGTGCTTAGATTGCATGTGTAGAATCACATGAGACTTTCGTGGTAGCTTCGTTTATATTAACTACTTTTTATGGCATTCTATTTTTAGTTGCTGAATAAGGCACAATTTTTATTGTTATGTAGTTAGCTATGGAAAGTTACCAGTGCAAAATACTAGTAAACAAGATTGGCCCATTTTTATATGCGTTTAATGAATTTACATGTTTAGTGTGTCTATACTAATTTTGTAGTAACAATTGCCTGTTTACCATAATTGCATTCTGTATATACGCGTATTTGAATATACCTCACATCTATTTTCATCGTGCTCTTGAATCAATAGGGCTGTGCAGTATTATACTTAGTAGGTACTTATGATTGTTCACGGAACAATAACAAGGGGAACAGGGAGCAAAGATCAATTCTATGTTATTATTTCCGATTACAGAGGATTGTTGTGTATTGCGTAGTTTAATTTCGTATTACAACATGTATTCATGTATGCACACTAAAGATCCTCTAGGAATCATAGATATCACAACAACACAATAAATGATAATGTCATTACTCATTAAATATCACCAAACAAGGAAGAAAGAGAGTATAGGTATTTTTGAGACTCTGTTGAGTTGGAAATTTTGCAGTCGCTATATAAAATGACCTTCCGAAAGTGTAAACAAGTGAGGATTAGGATGGAATCGTGACACGGCAAAAATACATTATAATTATGCCTTAATAGTATTATTGGTACTATATTGCTGTTGTTGCATATTTTATATAAGTTGCCTTTCAGTCAATATATCCGTTTCCTATAAAGCTGATTTTTGCTATGACGTACGGAAAAAATTCAGTTACCATTGCAGATTAAAAGTTCTAAGTATTAAGTAAAAATTTGTTAATTTGCTAGAACTTGTTATTGTTATTAGTCTATAAATACATTGGAAATTGCAGAGACAAAGGAATTTTGAATATCTAGGTAAGATTGTGTCACGAGACAAAGTATATATCAAATTGCGTGCATAGAACACGATTAATTTTCAATGGAGTATTACCAGATTTAGTATTGAGCGGATGTACGATAACTGGAGTCATGCTAATTTCAGTATGTGATAATTATGCCCATCAAGCAGCAGTTAAAAAGTAATTTGAGACGCCAACAGGTACTTCTGCTGGACTTAGCATTAATTAGTTGTGTACTACACGAAGCTCTCATTTTATAGCTAAGTTGCTTAACTATATAGACACGGATGTCTATAACAAATTTTTCTATTCGATCTTATAGGTGAGAAAAGTGAAAGCAGCGTATACAAATTGCCAATATTAAACCAGTGTAATCAGGATCCACTAATTAATTGTAATAGATTTTAATGTTCATCTTTGGTGCTTAGTGCTGGTGGCCTTGTAACTGCCGTCGCTCCAGTCGTAATCGATTGCGGAGGGACCTGGGTTGGTTGGCCAGGGATCCAATTATCAGAAGGTGAAGCAATTCCTGAATCTCAATCTGATGACATCACTCCAACTGCTGGACTTAAATCTGAGCAGGTTGAGGTTGTCGCAGTGGAGCCAGGGCTTTTTGACAAATATTACAACGGATGCTGCAATGCCACTTTCTGGCCCTTGTTCCATTCCATGCCAGATCGGGCTATCTTCACCGCAGAGACATATGAAGCATACAAACTTGTGAACGAGACGTTTGCAAAGAAAACTCTTGATGCGTTGCGAAAATGTCTGGCGAAGCTTGATGCGGAAGGGAAAACGGAAGTAGCTCCCTTGCTTTGGATTCATGACTACCAACTCATGTTGGCTGCTAACACTGTTCGACGGGTAATTTTCATATTTTTGTTTACTAAAACACTATAAAGATCCCATTGGCAAACCTTATCGCACATATCTCTTTGCATATACATAAATATTTGGCTTATGTTGCACTGAAAACTCTCAGCAGCAGTCTAGTCTAAGAAAACCATAATATTATGTTGACACAGAAAAAAAATGCTTATCGAAGTCATTAAACATACTCTCAGTTAGCATACACAGAAGAAGTGAACGTGAAATGCACGTGCTTTGTAATATAGGCACATACGAAATAGGGAAGTGCCAGAATAGTTCCTAAATTAGATTGCTAATATTTTATATCTATCCCCTTTTTTAGACCACTCATGTTAACTGCATATCTACAGATATTGTAACAACATAACTATTTAAAAGCAGGGAATTGGTTATGGTCCATTGCAGAAATACAGCGGTACAGTACAAGTAATCGATAAGGGATGGTCAAATTTTATATTGATTGCCTTATCTGTTAACGCCTCCTACTGTAAACTTGAAAACAAACTTTTTCGCTTGTAGGACAACGCATTTAAAGTTCATCCAGAAAATTAAGGCAAATACAAGTTACTAAGTATTTGTGGTAAAAAAAAGAATCAGTAAAGTTATGTATTACGTAATCATGAATTTACTCAGTTTACTGACAGATAGTCAAAGGAAATAATATTTTTAATGACCGAGGTATACTTTCTTAACTATCGATGAACAGGAAAAGCTCAATGAATCATTGGCATATCTTTTTGCGTAAATTCTCATGGTTGATAGTAGTCCCGGTATGGATGAAAACATTCCTTTCTGCGGAAAGTTACTGAACATTCGAAGAGTGCATGCACAAACAAACACTCGGAACATAAATAGATGTTATATCAAGATTTTAAATCTCATAATTACTGTTGAGTACCTTTGGTCAATAGGTATTGGCAATTACTACTTGAAAAAAGTATTTTTATCAACTTGTTTACAAATCATGATTTTCCACTATGATTTTCTTGTGAACTGGCTTTCGTTTGATCTGCCTCTCAATTAGTGAGTCTTAGATTTCGTATTCCTGTTGAAGTAGTTACCTAACAATTTGAATGTTGAGGTTTCTTGAACTTACGTTCACGGTTTCCACTCATGGGTTACCAAATCATCTGAGAAACACTCACGAAACACACACTGACTTCGTGAACTAGTATAATGACAGGGTATAATAATCCAATTTCCTCTTTGCATAACTAACCAGGTGGCTAGAAAAGAAGCTAGTCAATAGAACTATTAATATGAATAATAGGGCAACTAAATATACAGCTTATTTGTACGAGGATGATAACATTAGGTAGGTGCATGGACTTATAACTGTATGATTTGTCATAATATCATTAAGCCTATACCGCCTACCCATAAAGAAAAGTGAAAACAGAAACATTTTCTGAGCTAATGAAATAAGTTGAGGAGTTACATGAATACGAACGAAGTGATGTGGGAATAGTTATTCGGAGATCCTGTGGGCATTCATGAAGCAAACGCATGCATTCTTCAGGGTATACAGACGGAGTCTGGCTGTCTGCGACCTGAATTACAGACGAATGCATCTTCTGGCATGCACAGCCAGCGTGCAAGGAGTAGTGACTCATCTTATTACTAACGAGTGTATCAATTTGAGGTGTAGCCAAAATGAATATGTATCTCCATAATCTCTTTCATTTCGTTTTATAGCTACAAGTTTGCCAATGGTATAATCAGCATGATATGCTTCCCGAACTGATTCATTATCATTTCTTTTCTACCGTTCAATTACAAATCTCCATAATCTCTTTCATTTCGTTTTATAGCTACAAGTTTGCCAATGGTATAATCAGCATGATATGCTTCCCGAACTGATTCATTATCATTTCTTTTCTACCGTTCAATTGCAGGTAGCTGAAGAAGAAGGCTTACGATGCAAGATGAGTTTCTTTCTTCATATCCCTTTCCCGGCTTGGGATATCATGCGCCTATTCCCATGGTATGCAAATACTGATTGACAGATATTAAATGCTGTACGAGAATATTGAAAAGAATCTTACTACATTAATCAATGATTTTTATTTGTAGGGATGATGAACTATTGGAAGGGATACTAGGTAATAATAATATTTCATTCTTATTATTTTCTTATCTTTAAATGAGCTGCTTTGTTTCGTTTCTGATTTTTTAAAGCACAAAACTTGTATTGTGCCATATGAGTGCTATGTCTTATGAGGATAAGGTCCGAATGAAATTAAAATTAAAGGTGATTGCAAATAGGTTGTGACCTCGTCGGTTTCCACATTGATGACTATTGTCTCAACTTTTTGGATTGTTGTCAAAGGCGTTTGGGATGTCGTGTTGACCGGGCTCAGTTCCTAGTTGAGCTGGACGGAAGAACTATTCATGTGAAGTCCTTGCCGATCGGAATACCATACGATCATTTCGCTCAAATGGGATTAAATGCTCCAAAGGTTTTAAAAGAAAAAGGCCAGCAGATTATTTTGGGAGTTGATCGTTTAGATTACACCAAAGGGTTGGTTAATCGCGTCAAAGCTTTTGAACGTTTACTTGAAAAACACCCTGAGCATTTGGAAAGAGTCACATTTCTGCAGGTTGGTTTGCTATTCACCTAGTTTCACTTAAAGTGCGTACCTACTTACCAGAACATTTTGGAAATATTTATCGTAATATCTGTTGTTTTTCAGGTGGCAGTACCATCCAGAACAGACGTCAAAGAGTATCAAGCTCTGAAAGAAGAGATGGACCAATTAATTGGAAGAATCAATGGACGGTTTTCTAAACCAAATTGGTCCCCAATTCGTTACATTTATGGATGCATTTCTCAAGAACAACTTTCAGCCTTTTACAGAGATTCAGCTGTAGCCATTGTAACTCCATTAAGAGACGGGATGAATCTTGTCGCGAAGGAATTCGTTGCTTGTCAGGACCTGAATGATCCTGGAGTTCTATTGCTATCACCATTTGCAGGAGCTGGAGGTAAATAAAAAAAAATTGAAAGCAATTATTTTCCTAAAGTTTATCATGGAGTATTCAGTAGGTAGTTTGAATATTGAGATGTTCCAGATTTGTATATTGGAAAAATTGTAAATTAAAAAAATTATTTTAGGAATGATGCAGGAAGCCCTGATTGTCAATCCTTATGAGTTGGAAGATGTTACGGATAAATTGCATCGTGCCTTGTTAATGCCATTTGATGAACGCCTGTTGAGAATGAAGCATCTTCAGAGAAGAGAGCGAAAAATGGATGTGACGAATTGGCTGAATACTTTCTTAAGCGCCATGGGTCTCCTTCCATGTGATTTGAACAACAACGCTCACAATGCAAAAATGGCCCCGTTATCTATGGACGATTTTGATACATATCTTTCTGATTATATTGAGATGGATGATGCAAATCATTCAAAACTTAGTCTTATATTAGATTTCGATGGAACTCTTGCTCCTATTGCTAACAAGCCAGAACTTGCTCGTCTTCCAACCCAAACGCGTACTATTCTCAGTAGACTGGCTAGACTTTCCAAAGATGTTAGCATTTGCATAATTTCAGGAAGAAGTTTAGAAAATTTGAAAGAAATGGTAGGTATTGACGGAATTACATATGCCGCATCTCACGGTTTAGAAATCTTAAGTCCTGATGGAACGAAATTTTTGCATCCAATAAATAATGAGCATGAAGAAAGAATCAGTGGTTTGCTTAAGGCCTTACAGCAAGATGTTTGCAGGGATGGAGCTTGGATAGAAAGTAAAGGACCACTGTTGACTTTTCATTACCGCGAAGCTCCTAGACATTGCCGAAAAGAGATTTTAAAAAGAGCAACAGAGATTTTCTTAGAGCATGGTTTTCAACCCCATCCCTGCCCCCTGGGGTTAGAAGCAAGGCCAGAAGTAAAATGGGATCGAGGCCGGGCTTCGATTCACATTTTGAGAACAACCTACGGAGTTGACTGGTCTGATAGAGTTAGAGTTATCTACTGCGGGGATGATGCCAGTGATGAAGAGGCAATGGCTGCTTTATCTGGAATCGCTTGCACATTCAAAGTTTCTTCAATGGCTTCCACAAGAACCGGAGCAAACTACAGACTTCGATCCCCAGATGAAGTTTTGCTTATGCTGCAATGGATTGAAAATAAATTATCCCTAAGACGCTCCCCATCCCCACCTAGTCCAGGTAGAAATCGATTATCTTTGATGGGGAACTTCTCGTTCGATGATTCAAGCCTTAGCGATGATGAAATGCGAAGAATTCGAACGAATTCTAGAGGAAGAACTCAGAACATATTTAGACAGTGTAAAAGATCTGTTGATAATGGAAGCATTATGTCTTCATCCCCTACTCATCGTACTTCTATTCAAGTCGATTTCGAGCAAGAGCTCACGTTCCCCATTGAAATTGAAAAGTCTCCATCCCCACCACCTACTATCCACGAAGCTTTGCTTAATAGAATATTGTAGGTTCGTTTAGAAATTTTTTTCACCTTTCCGGTGATCTTTAATTTTTAGTATTGTATTACGAAGAAGATTATTGTATTTGGTGGATCGCAGGAAAGTTTTATCCTTATTGACAGGTACTACATCTTTTATGAATTGAGAATTTTGGATATTGTAAAGTACCTTTCGTGCAAACTGCATGCATCGACAACGTTTCGTATTAATACACATTATTATTTAGAGTTTATATTAGCAAATCTTATAAATAATTAGTTGTAATTTGTAATTTTAGTTTCAAGTTTTTGAAGACAAGATGCAGGCAAGGTTCTTGATTTTTAATGCTGGTTTGTCTGCATTTATTTTTGGCACGAAGTGGCAGCTGAGTTAACTTCAGGAGTAATACCTTATTAAACTTATTAAGTAGAGTTATCACCTTGTTTTTCAAGAAAATACATGAAATAAAACTAAAATGGCAGTCTTTACTCTTTAAAAACGAAGTTTAGTTTGATATGAGCTTTTTGATGTTATAAACTATAGTGCAATTAAATAGCTTAAATTGTTGATCACTTTGTACGATGTTATCATGTTTTAGTTTAGGAAATTAACAAGGCTCAACTATTGTACTACTATTTAATTTAACAAAAGTCAAAAACTGTGTAAAATGATATGTCCATTTTTAATTACTAGTTAATGATACATCAATATTGAATTGTGTAGGTACATAGGTACACTTAGTGGCAATAAATAGTGCTAAATCGTCTTTTCGGGCAAAATACCAAGGTTAATAGAAGTGACTCAAAATACGACTGAATTTTAATTGAGTAAAAAATGATAAAATACAGATAAAAAATGCCACTAATAATGAATAAATCTCAGTTGTTTTCGATTCTAGGTATTGTAGTTTTATTGCTAAAGCCATTATAGAAAATGTATTGTCTCTAGGAAATACCAATAAATTAGTACTATCTTTTAACGGTCATGATGTAAATACATTTCATTATTCATTATTCATCGGTTCTTCATTTTACCACATTCTTCTTCACGTATGAAAAATACTTTCTTAGCTTCATTTCATTAATGACATCAGTAGTAAGCGGAGGGGGTACGACAGCTACACTACAGAACTTGTCTCGGGAAATTAGGCTACTGTCATGGCGGACAGA
>JABASI010005951.1:0-11531 GCA_019776505.1 Tomocerus nigrus
CATATAAATATTCAAATGTCTGCATTCCTTGTAAATCACAATTTTGCGGTTCTAAATTATTTTGTTGCTCCCAAATAACTGCTATTACAAAATTAATGTTTCTCTGTTATCTAATAAAACTTGACCACCCCTTGATTTATAAAAAAATAACCCGTGATTTCAAAAAGTCACCCGTTTTTTTTTCTAAAAGTAACCGTGTGATTTCTAGTAAATGTCACCCCACCCCGTGATTTCTAAAAGTCACCCCAAGGTATAGCAAAGAACAAAATCAGAGATTTGTTTTATACCGATTCCAGGATTTCAAAACCCTAAAGTTACCAGCTACGTTGCCACGTAGTTCGTTTAATTTCTGCGTAAGCTACACTATTCTACTTGTATGTAACTACTCCATTTATGAATTTAAGACTTCAAAGTGGCTGACTCCTTTAAATAAATGCCATTGATATGTGTTTTATCCGTCTTCCGTGCGTGCATGTTGCCCATCAATTGCCGGTCATAATTTTCTGACGTCTGCGCAATCTTCGATAGGAGTCATTAATAATGAATTGCGTGAATTTAGGCGGAAGCCTGTTGAGTTTGCGGTCCAAAGAGAAGAAAGGACTAAAGAATTTAGCCAAAGCCGTGGGCAACCGAGTGTCTACCCTTCCGGGTCGCGGTAAGAAGAAAAACAAAGAGGAGCAGTTTGGAACGATCCCAGAGCAGCAGATTTATAGTGGACAATTAGCACCGAGTCAAAGGAAGGGAGCTGCCGACCCGGGTGTCGAGAGCGACGACGAAGACGAGTTCAGGGTAACTTCATTTCTCTGCCCTTGTACTAAATTACTAGTGTTTCTCATCATCCCATCCATTTAATCATTCTTTAGCTTAGCACACAGTTCATTTCTATTCATTTACATTAGGATTGACACGAAAGTTGATCCCAGCTTATTTCTGGCTACATACGACCCTGCATTAAGGAACAATGGGGGTTCACGCTTTACTGGGCACAAAACAGATAGCATTGTTTATTAATGCATGGGATTGTATGCAGCTGAGGAAAATGGCTGGGGTGAAGTTTGCTGTCACTAGTAATAGCAGTTCATTTCCATTCATTTGTACACAGTTCGACGAGCTGTCTCATAAGAGCAGTCACAGCTCACTCAGCGCTTCACAAGTGGCCTTAAACGCCAAAGAGGAATCTTTGGAAAATGTCGGTGGCAGCGAAACAAAGAAGAGTCTTGCGAGCCCTTCTCCAGGGACTGTGCCTTCTCGAGGCTCGGACAAGTCTTTAAATCGGTGGGCATCCAACACTGGTGAGCCAGTTGACGAATGGCAATACAAGTTGTTTGGAAAACAAAATGCTTCCATAGGTAACACCCCCTTCTCAATTTATTATTATACGGGTGTTACTATTACATCACTTTCTTACCCAGAAGGAATTCACTTGCTCAATGGAAAGCCATGCGAGATTTCATTGCCAATTTTTAGAAGCAATAGTGCTTTGGTAGCTTTGGTAGCTGGCTCCGAAGCAGGATAATTAATAGCCATCTTGAATGGATGGAACACTAAAATCATTTCCTTTGAATCATCAGATTTCTATAAAAATAATCTGCATCAACATATGTACTAGCCATTTTTGCATTTCACAGCTCAAATCATCAAGTTAAATGCAGATTTGATGTTAAGCAAGGAGTTGAAATTGAAGAGAGTAAAAAATGCTCTGGCAACAGGCTGGGGAGTGAACGATGCCTGCCTTTTGAACTTTTAGTAAGTTAGTCATTTAAGCGAGCTCTGAATTACCAAAGTAGTTTGTGTTGTTCGTTAAATTATGTTAAAAGTTTTTCGTCCTGGTAAGCCATTAGAGGCAAAAATGCTGCCCGCAAACAAAGCTTTGTGTGCAAATTAGCCCAAAAACACGAAATCAGCACTTTGTGACAATAAAATTTTGAAATTATTATGGGCCGTTGAATGATTGAAAATGATGAAGCAATACCCAACTAATTTTTCAATAGAAAAAAATTAAATCCTTTCACAATGCTTAATAATTCATTTTTTATTATACACACTTACATGTTTTTCAATGCATTATCTTTAAATTGTCATTACTAAAAAGCACACAGAACTCTTTTCAACTAAGGTTTCTAACGAACATGAAGATGGGTTAGGGGATGCTGAATTTTTAGATGATTGTTTAAAAAAGCGAGGAGACACTACCAGTGGAACCGGAATAAATATTCCCTTGGGCGGGCAAAAGCAGTTTATTTTTTAATTTCGATTTTGGCTGATTATTTATTTTTGTAAATTTAAAATGCAATATAATTGACATGAAATCGCCATTATCTTCA
Organism: Tomocerus nigrus; assembly: GCA_019776505.1. Classification (NCBI taxonomy): domain Eukaryota; kingdom Metazoa; phylum Arthropoda; class Collembola; order Entomobryomorpha; family Tomoceridae; genus Tomocerus; species Tomocerus nigrus. Next base: position 2,325 of record JABASI010005951.1, read on the forward strand.
AGATCTATGCTGTTTTGAGAATTTTCGTGTTTTTTGGTAATCGGCACACAGTGCAAAGGCTGTTATAATGAGGTAACGACATTTCACTACGGTAGGTAGTAAGACCTAGGCTGGGCATTATTTTCTTTTTATTCTGTCAGTTGCCGACGGCGATTGTATGCACCTTCACAGTTCACAGCTTCATACATGCCAACAATGGGTCTTGAAGATTTGAACTGTGTCCTTGTTCAAAAATCAAAAACCAATTGCTTTATCCTCAAAATCCTCATCCTGGTTTCAGCTATAACTGCTACTGATGTCCTTCCATAGCCAGGAGGCCCAAGGTAGCTTACCTATCCCGTACATTCTACCGAGCCATAGGGTACGGTACGGGTACACCTTAGAGAATTCGAGCTAGATTCGAAGTTATGCAGTGCTAGGTTTTCTAGGCAAGGGGCTAATGCGTCACAATATTATGCGACTACGATACGAGGCCCTGCTATTGTTCGGAAAACGGTTCATTTGACATTCATTGCATTATTATAAGTAGGACAGAGCCAAAGCAGACCAAATGCTAATTGTGTATTTCTGGAATGACAACATTTAGCTCCTGAGTCGCGGGAGGGATCGCTGAACTCATCTCCACTGCCCAGTCCGAAAGTGCATTCTAATCATCCCGAACTAGGAAAAGCCAGCGAGGGGCCAAAAGCTGAAGTAAGTACCTACCTTTCCTTAAATTCTACAGGCTTCTGTCTCTACGACGCCATGAGCTTACTACGCCTGCATCCGGCCAGATATCTGTAGTTAATTTGATCTCGGGGGCTGAATCACAGTGGCTTTTAGTTTTAGACAAGCCAATGTGACCCAGTCCTCATCCCTCGCATATTTCATAGCCTGTCGACTATGCTTAATACGGGGCCTCGAAAAATGCGGGATCGCGGGACCATAGATCCCGGGAAGGAAAGAAGGTATCTTCCGGGGAAGGAAAACTTTTGCGATTTTTAAGGCTTTTATTCTGTGCGCAGATATGTGATAAAAGACTTCCAATCCCAACTTTGCCAACCGGAGCCAAAACTGTTGTCCCAGATAGGGAGCCTGTGCCTAAGCCAAGACATGTACAAGATGTGGTCGCTGTTGATTCCCAAAAGACACCAGAAGAAGTGGAGATTAAATCTGTGGACAAATCAAAATCGCCAGAAAAGGAGAAACATAAAACCGCGAGAGAATCATTCGCCTCAATTTTCAATTCCAAATCAAGTATGTATTTTTGCATTCAATTACTAGCATTTTTTATTTTCAAATTCAAACTGGCTTCAGAAAACGTAGCCCGGTCTTTCTGTTTACACAAGTCTTTAGACATTATCGCTATCATTAGTGGTTATATAACTTATATGCATTATAGTATTAGTATTAATGGTTGTTCGTTATGAAAGGAAATTATCTAGGGAGCATTTATTGATTGATTCAAGTTCAAGTTCAGCTCTATTCAAGTGAGAAAATAGGCTCTCCAATTACACGAATTGAAATCAGCAGTAACCTGTAGTACCTTCGCTGTGCACCAAAAGCCGCAATTTAAATTACAACAAAATTACAGAAAACACTATTTAACACCACATATACAGATGCTGCAGCTACCGCATGTTTTACTGAAACTTTCCGAACCAAAACCAAAATAACCCTTGGAAATTAACAACTAAAACTATTTCGTATGTTAAACCACCCCTCTGTTCCAGGTAACTTACTATTAAGGTCCTTCCAAACCAACTTAAACGATTTATTTCAGTGACAAATATTTTTAACCCTTATTAATACAGTAAAAGTTATCTCCAGTATACGCAGTCACTCCATACTAGCTAAGCCAGTATTTAAAAAATGTATTGATACGTATTATCGCTGCCAACTCTAGCTTTGCATGGGGGTCACGCGCCTTCCAACCATAACAAGGACTCCACAGCAGATTTTCTTCTGTACATCACCCAACATTACATTCAAAATTTGCAATACTTTGACAACGGAGTCCGAGTGGAGTGATGCAGGTTATAATTCCTGCCATTACTTATGCAAAGCTAGAGTTGGCAGCGATAATACAAGTGTACAAGTACATTTGTCCATTCATTTTGAATATAGTACTTTTAAAGTTTTTGATAAAGGGTAAAGTTAAAGGGTTTTTTAGCTGTGTACTTTTTCGATACACTCGAAAATATAATCGAAGATAACAAACAGTAAGAAAAATAGTAAAGTGCATGTGACGAATTGACGGAAACCCGATTATTGTCAAAATTCTTTTTTTTTTGGTTTTGGGAATTTTAAATCCGCTTTTCCGTTTTTCAAGACCGAAAATTTAAATATTGAGCTAACATCCGAAATAATACATGGATAAATGTCTGCGGCAATTGTATAAAGACATGTTGGGTAGCACAGTATTGGATCACACTTAGAACACTAACAGAAAGTTTGAAATGAAAAACTATGAATTGTATTTAGGATTTAGGTAAGTTATTAGAGGTAGAGGAAAAAGTGAAAATAAGCCCAATAATAAGCGGCCTTCACGGCACTAGGCATCCATGGTCTTTTCTTAGAGTAGTATAGTTATAAATTGTAACATTATGGCGTCCATTCCATTGGTTGGCAATATCAAATGAAAAGCTAACTTCGTGTTTTGAATGTATTGAAACAGGGGAGCACGATGAGTCGCCAAGTCCAAAGAGCGGTACCCCTGTCGGCATTACCAATCCGATTCGGATGAAAGACAATAAGCAAGACAGTCGGCTTCGCAAAGAAGTGCTCCGTAAATACGAGGGGAAAACTCGAGATGTAATGATACTCTTCTGATTTTTCTGTATTGCCTTTCAGAAATCCTGGAGATTTTTGAATTTGAAGGAATGTAATTTTTTATGAGCAGGATCTGATTGAAATGATCGTCAGTCTCCAGAACACGGTGGACAATCAGAAGCAGAAAATGAACGACATGGAGGATTACATAGACAATCTGCTTGTGCGAGTCATGGAGAATAAGCCAACACTATTACAAAGTCCGTATGTTACCATCCGTCCAATCAAGTAAAATCACGCTAAACCTTTAGTGCTATGCATAATTAGTTTTCCTTTTCGGGAGATATAGTCAGGCGGACAGGCACCTCCTCGTTGACCCAACTACTCTCCTTTTTCCTTCGTTAAAGGCTTACCTAGTTTAACCTTTACTTAGTAAGAAGACAATCCGACTTGAGTGTGTCGTCAGTACCTTTACTTTCTACGTAGAAGTAATTGAAATTGACTGGCCCTAGGTTTCTGAATTAGTTTCATAATTTTGTCAAAAAATTTAGCAATATGTTTCCACTCCTATGAGAATTTTTCTCAGGTGACCGAAATACAATATGGCTGTAGGGTGCACGGAAGCGAATTAAAAGTTTCGTAACTTTTAATGGGTGATCCGGTGGTCCCCCAATCCAAATGTTCATTATACGCACACTTCCTCGCCCAGGTTACGATTACGATCCGAAACGAGTGTTTTTGTTACGAGGAGTTTTTATTTCAAAGGGTATGTCCACATACTGCGAAGACCATTTTTCAGAACCTACTAGGAAAGTCGTTTGATTATCAATTGCGAAAAGGGTTTGCGATTCTAAACCGGGCTGCCCTGAAAAACGGCAGAAAATCATAGCTCTTTGGTTTGCGATTTGCATCTCGATTTATTGAATCAGACATTTCCTCGCGAAGAGGGAGTATTACGTCTGTCAAATTACACAGACAAATTGCGAATCAATTTTTCACGGTTGTTGCTCATTTTTTGGGATCCCCAATCACCGGGCAGAAACGAGAACTCACTAGGGCGCCGAAAACACCGAACCAGGGCTCCCAAAACAAAAACTGTGTCCGCCACGAAGAAGGGGGTTGACGACACCCCTTCCCCCAGACAGACATTGTTATACAGGAAGCTCCCAAGCCTGCAATCAGTCAAACCCCAACAGTACCCAACCAATACTTTTCCTCTCTTGAACCCGGACAATCCCATTATTCATCATTAAAACGGGATGAGCTTGCCTCGCTTCAAATTTAGATGGTCGAGGGTCTCAGAGAATTGGATATTAATAAGAGCGCGGCAACTGCTCTATTTTCCATCTCGATTTAATCTCCAACTGAAATACCTGTTTGAAGGAGGCTAAATAGATAGATAGCTCATAGCTGGTTCAAGGTGTCTCCGTTCAGATTATCATGAATAGTCAGATACCAATAGAAATTAAAGTACCTAGCCACTTTCAGTGCTGATACAAAAGAATAAAAAATTGTCAGGCATTCGAGATTGGACAGTGCTTCTGGCCAAATAATAAATGCTCCCGATTTTGAATTAATGTTTTAAAATGTTTAGTGTCTCTGTGTATATTGTTGTCATTTAACCAAATTTCAGGTCCAAATGGAGCTTCTAGAAGAATGAAAAGAGCCTTATCATCACAATAAAGAGATTTTCAAAATGTACCTGTCTGCGAAAAGAAAAAAATCCTAGTTCTGTGAAGATTAAAGTATTGCAGCTGATCAATTGTCGGCAGTTGTACTTTGGGTGCTGCTTTGCTTATTAATATTTTGAAATACCAAATGTAGGCAACGCGCTGAAAAGCATTTACCCAAAATGCTTGGATTTTAATTGAACTTTTTCGACTTATTGTTAGATTAAAAATTGGCAGTATTATTTGAAAGGAGGTCGCAAGTTGACGTTAGTAAATAGTGCTACAACAATTAAAATTTTACACTGATTATTGAGCAACTATTTACTTCAGTTTCAAAAATTATAGAATTTAGGATACGGCGAATTCTCCAATTTACATAGTTCTTAGTATAAGTACGGGTATCTGGCTTTAGGAATAGGAACAACAGGAAGTCATTTTATAGCCAAGTTAATGTCTGCATGTCAACAAATTTTGAACTTTGTTAATTAATAGGCCCCTTCGTGTAATTTTCAAATAAAGCGTTTACTTTAATACATAAAAGCCAGGAATGTCTTCCATATTCCCAAGTTGTTCCAACTGGTCCCATTTAGTCCATTTAAAGTTATCTATGAGTAAATGGCAGAGAACGAATATTCTTAGAAGAAAGTTAATCTGCACGTTGCATTGGCGTGGCGTGTCGCGTACGATGACGATGACTTGATTTTTGATGTAATGAGACACATAGCTTGACGCTTGAGTAAATCAGGGCTCTAATATTTACACATACCTACCTAATATATTAATATGCAGGTATACACGAACATTCAAGCGAATGCGAAACTTACACTGTGGCGAACACCAAGAGATTCAACAATTCCTGTGCCAAGCAATTTCACCCTGTGCTGTAGCTAGATTGGGGACAATAACTAATTTCTTGTATCGCAAAAGTGTCAACATCCTTCTCTCCCTTAAATGCACATCCCCTCGCTGATCATTTTATTTGGATATCTAATTGGCTCTAGGGCTTTGATCCCTTCTAGGCTAGCCTTAGAATGCTAACTACCATAACGTCTGTCATCTAGGTACCCAATTTTCTATTTTCACTGCCGAAAATATGTAGCCTCAGTCCCTTGTTGTAAACCTTTTGGCTCATGCATGGGTTTTTAGCGCAGAATGTCGCGATTTGCTTTATTAGATTGTATCGTGTAGTCATGTCATAATTGTATTTGCATAATATGCCGTCGTTTTATTTACTAATACAATATCTCAGTCTCAGGAATAGTATTTCTATGCTTATACATTAATATATTTTACATTTGTCTAAATGTTTTCCTAACGCAATTCTACGAAATGCTATCAGCAACCTCAATTGTAAACTAAAAGGAAATAAATAAAATAAAAAATTCGAATAACTTTTACACACTAAAAATCAACCTCTACTTATTTTGTTTTGTTGTCACACTTCAATTGCATCCTTTCCAACTGACTCCAAAGTTGCTAATTTAATGGTTTGAATCATATTCATAAGCTTCCCAGGTTTTTTGTGCCTTTGGATAGCCCTTCCAAACGATCATCAAATTTGAATAGGAAGCAGTAGACTCAAAATGATACCCTTATTGTCTATACTTAAAATCGAAAATCTATTTACATTGTCTCCACATAGGTTAAATATTTGCGAGAGAATCACCACATAGGTTAAATATTTGCGGGAGAATCTCCACATAGGTTAAATATTTGTGGGAGAATCCCCACATTGGGCTCTTTGAACGCCGCTTCCATAGCTAGGTTTATAGTATCATTAGCGTCCAACATCGTTGGAGACAGTTGACAAAATAGCAATGCATAGCCTATAAAATTAGCATCTTTTAAAAAACTAGTCGTCCCGTTGTCACGTACGCTTTATGCTAACTCCCATTACTTTTTGTTTAGCTATAATTGCCAACGGATTTGAAAAAGTCTCAGTTACGGACTGTTACAGGCGCCCGCGGGGGCCCGTGCCAGTAAAAATCTTGGATGAAAATATGTCCGTGCTCGTCCGAGCCGGTACGGGCCACCCGTGCAACTGTCTGGGATGATGTCTGTGGAGCTGCAGGTGGATCGGTGGATGGGTGCGTTGCGTGCAGGCAGCGTGGATGGGGCCGAGCGGAGATGGAATGTTATGATGAGCGGATTCAGTGGATGGAAGATGAAGATGCGAGATGGAAATGTCGGAACGGAGTGAGTGACTGAGTGAGAGACAGAGAGACATGACATGCGTTCGTTTGACGGGGCAAGTCGGTGCACTCTGCTCCGCATTCTCAGCCTTCCCAGGCAGGCTGTAGATGAGTGGAGTGAGCGTGCGGGAAAGAGCGAGCGAGCGAGAGGGAGAGAGCTGTGTACCTGCGGCGAATGGAGAAAGAGGTGAAAGCTCGGTTCTGTCCGGACTCGCCGTCCTCGGCTCGAGGCAGGTGCGAGGCGGTGATGAGGGAGAGGGCGAGTGGCGGCGAGCAGGGCCGAGACGGCGCTCGGAGCCGTTGCCTGCTGGAGGGGGCGGAGTCCACAGCGTCCGACTCCCATCCGATCCTGATTGACTGATGTACACAAACAAACGGAGAGAGACGAGCAGCGGTTTAAAAATCCGCCAACTGCAAGTGGCCAAGGAGAAGACGCTCCATTTTAGTTTTGGCTGAGACGGAGGCTGACACTTGCTCTTCCCACTCGTTCTCACAGCAACTGCTCTCGACCCCACAAGAGGCGGCAGAAAGGACACCGAGGCGGGGGAATGTGCCTGTTCTCCCACTGACAACTCTCGCCGCCACTGACAAGTAAGCCCCGCGACTCGTTCGCCCCACCTGAGCCTCACGTCAACCTCCTCACCTGTCCCGCCGCGCGCCCTCCTCACTCCGCCCGCCAAAACTATTGGCAAGGCTCAGGTCTCAACCAGGGCCACCTGTCACTGTCACCTCTCCCGATGGCCGACTGTCATGACAGTCTCCCCGCAATTCCCCGCACACCCTCCGTCCATGCGTCCACACACCCGACAGACTACTGTCACTCTTCCCCCAACTATCGCTCCACTCCCGAGTGTCCCGAACTCCATCTCTACGTCCTGCCCTGTCACCTCTCATTTTCGACTAAATACGGACAGAACACATAGAAGTAGAATATCAAATGAAGTGTGGAGCTAGAATTCTATTGTAAGCGTATTTAATTAGCACAGCTCAGTTGACAGTTTTATGTACAAATATTAGGATGACGTGCTGTCGGCGACGTTTACCTGGGCTGTGCTAAAATATAAAAAACCGGCTATAAGTTAGCCACTGCTGACCTACAACGATGTTGCTACATGAGCTGCATAAGAAAGCCAATTTGCATCCGCCATAGTGCACAACTAACGTTCGGTGCTTGCCTGGCTGGTAAAAAGGCTCTCTCCCGCCCCACATGTCTGCTCATCAAGTGGTCAAGGCAAAATAAATTAACCCAAGCCCTGTGTTTTGTCCAGGATTTCTGCTAGACTGCCAGATATGAACAGATGATGGCCAAAATTGATTTGTTTTTTGAGTTTACTGGTGCGAAGGGGCAGAAAACGGAATAATCGTGCACAGATTGCATCCTCTGCTACTTTTGGCTCAAACTTTTGTCTGTGTGAGGCTGAGAAGGAAATAGTAGTCAGAAAGAGCGTTGATTAGTAGCAGTTAATAGTCCATTAGCTAGTTGTGTCTTGTGTCCAGCCAGCCAGGGCAGGCAGGCTTACAACTAACGCAGGTGTAGGAAGGAGGCGGGAAGCGGGTTCTGGGTCGGGTTGGGATTCGGGAGGGACACTGCACGGCACATGCTAAAAGCGTTTGTTTGTTGAGGTGCAGAGATGGTTCGTAACTACAAGCGGAAGACTGAGGACCGGTGGACGAAGCAGGACCTGCTCAACGCCCTCATGTGCATCAAGGACAGTCAGCTGAAGATCAACGACGCGGCCAGGACGTTCGGCATTTCCCGGGCCACTCTCTACCGCCAGTACCAGAAGTTCCTGCAGGCGGGCGGGAAGTACGACGTGAACCAGTTCCGCACCTGCGGCGGCAACCCCATCCTCACGAAGGTGGAGGAGGACGTGCTGGAGAAGACGGTGATCGACCTGCGGGACCAAGGCTTCTCCGTCACCTCCAGCGACATCAAGCGCATCTGCTTCGAGTACTGCGACTCCAACGGCATCCCCAACCAATTCAACGTCGACAAGCGCATGGCCAGCGACGACTGGTACTACGGCTTCCTCAAGCGACACCCCAACGTCCGCAATCTCAACAAACCCACCAGCCCCAACACCGATCCAAACATCAACCCCAACGGTAAATATTTACTTTCCCCGAAACCATTCCGTTTTAACCCCGAAACCATTCCGTTGCGTTTTGAAACAATTCAACAATTCCCTTTTAAAATACTTTACATCAGTTCTAATACTATCGAACGGCATTTTATAAATAACGTTTTTGAATAGTTTTTGAATGGATTTTTAAAAGAACGAGGGAACTTTCTAATTTTAAAATTATCTTTAAAGTAAATTTTTTTAATTTTTAAAAATTGTCGACAGACAGAAATAGCAACAAATTTTAAATAAAATCGAATGAACTTTTTGTTAAACAGATTACTTTCTCAGTAGCTAACTGAAATATAAATAATATGTACATATTTTAAGTTAACCATAAAACAATTCCATTAGGTGTATGTGTTGTAGTCTGATTCAGTGATCCGTCCAATTAGGTGATCGTCACTGAATTGGACTAGGCTGGATCCGTGATGCAGACTGGACTAGTCCAGTCTATGTATCGAGTTTCAG
>JABASI010005952.1:0-11530 GCA_019776505.1 Tomocerus nigrus
CGGAACCGGAAGCCTAAGTCTCCCAAAGAAAAACCTAAGAAAATAGTGGAGGAAATTAAAGTGATGAATTCGTACACGGAAATAAAAACTGAAAACAAGCTGCTGAATGAGTCGGTAAAGGCGAAGCCCGCGAAGAAAGCCAAGTACGAAAATAATTTGTCGACGACAACGAATGCTGTTGCAGCAGCTCTTACGAAACGACCACCGCAGCTACATTCTTCGGTAACTGACGTGGGAAATCCGAAAGGTAGCAATGCGAAAGTTTCCCTAATTCGTACCAACAAAGAACCGAGAGAACCTTTCAAGTCCTTGTCCCAAATCGCTTTGATAGATGAATTCCACAAACCTAAGTCAAAGACAGAACAGTTGACTAAAGCTGATCTCCAGAAAATTAATGAAGGGCGACGATTGGTTCAAATGATGCCAATAGGGAAAAGCGACATAAAGAAAAGCGTTTTGTCTTCAGATATCTGTCCATTGATCAAAGCGTCCGTTTCATCGTCCAGAGAAATACAGCGACTTAAAGCAAATTTCGAATCCGAACCAAAAATGTCTCGCATCCCCAATAATATTATGACTACCGGGAGCGGGACAAGTAAATCCCCGTTCACGACGACGTATGAGACGAAACCGACAGTTGGACATGCACCGTCATTTGCAGATCGATTGAAAACGTTGTATCCAATGCCGAAACTCTTGGACACAATGAATATTGGCAGAAGAGAACCAATAACTCGTAAACAAATTTTAGAGTCAAAAGCAAGAGCACTTGGAATTGTGGGCTACAAAGTAGCCGGAAGAGCACTTTCGGATATAAAATACGATAATGAAACAAGAGTAGTACCTCCTACTAATCGTGATTTCCCAGCTCAAGTGCGCAAGCGCCCAACGATACCAGGAGGCCCTCAAAGACCACCTTTGTCTCCAATTGACATTGCGAGACACCGTTCTTACTTGCGAGCTAGGAGGGAAAGTGTCAACATTGAAAAATACAAAAATGAAATCTCGCCGTATTCAAAATTTTTTGTCGTTGACGATCTGAATGAAGATGAAAAAATTGTGAGAACAATGAAAAATAAAGATCCAATCCCTAATGTGGGAGATTTAAAATCTAACGAAGGGACAAACAATTCCAGTGTTAAAAATTCGGGCAGAAATGTCAATAATGCTCTGAAAAGAGTCGAGGCCTTAGCAGGGGCCACAAATTTACCTTTAAAATCTAGTGTCCTTGAAAGACATCGAGTTTTTTTGCAAAGACAGCGAATGGAGAGCAAAATTAAAAATGACATAGCTCCATACACCAAGTTTTACGTTTCTTCGGATTTAAAAGAGGACGGCAACACAAAAGATTCATCATTAACCAGTAGAAACAGCGTTGTCAATCTTAAGGCTACAGAAAAGCAATCTTTGAATTCAAATAATTATTCTGGATATAATCGCGGGATAAGAAATCCAGCTCCGTTGGAGTCAATGGAGCGCAGTCGCTGGTTTATGCCTCAAAGGGCCCCCGGGAATAGAAGTGAAATGGACACATTCGCGAAACTGTACACAGTCGACGATCATAGCGAAGATATCAAGAAACATTCTAAAAAAGACACGACCGGAGCTGGGAGTATTGTTTTCCCAAGAAATCGTTTCGGTGAAAATTCCGAAAATAATTACAAACCTACTCGAAATCTGAGCCAACTCAAAGATTACAAATATGCCACGAAAAATGCAAACTACCACTCACCACCTTATCGTAACCCATACAATACGACAACACAGTCGAAATTATGACAAACAATCCATTCTTAAAGAAAACACACACTCCTTATTATTATATTATTTAAGACACATACATGACATACAACGATACATAGAACAAGTCTGTAAAATATGAACTGCAACTGAAATACTTAATGAATACGCGTGAGGTCTTCAACAATTTTGATTATATCGTCAATCGTTGCTTGCTGCTTCATTCCCGTTCCTTGCTGATCAAGCTAATACACAATGAAAACATTTTCATCTATTAATCTCAAAGAATATAACACCAGAATAAGATAATCACTTAGGAATATCAGATATCCGATTAAAATGTATACATAAAAAATTTCGAGTCGAAATAGAAACTGTTAAAATACTTATGTAAAGTCAAGCAAATAAACTGAATGTTTATCACATTGCAAAAAATAATATTCTGATTATTATTACCTGTAATCCATTAACAACTTCCATCATGTCATCCCGACCCAAATCTAAAAAGCTTTCCACTAAATCCCCATCGATGAATCCTTCGCATGGTTCCTGCTTTCTATCGTTGTAAAAACTTCTCCAGTAAGAATGTTCAATTTTTCCCACCGGCTTTATTACTTTCGTCAGTCTTTCTTGGAGCTCAAGCAAAAATTCGTAAAACTGCTGCGGGATTTGTGTTACGAGACCTTTTAAACAAATAGCAATCTTCAATGTTAACTACTGACAATAATTTATTTATAAATCCCATACGACAGATTATTTTTATGTGACATACCCACAGAACCGCTGATAGTGCCAAAAAGAAGACTTCCTGTTGCAGGAACACAAGTATCTCCCAAATGTTGCCGAACTAAAGATCCATGTCGAATGCAATTGATCATATCGCCAATATAAATTCTACCAGAATCTTGCATCTGACATCTTTCTTCGTCCGTTGCAGCTCCCCTAAACAAATCAAAAAAAGTTTATAACAATCGAGGCAATTTATTTTATATATACAAAATAAAAATCTCTGATATGAAATTATGAGCATACCCATCTTTTGTGCAGATAAACAAATTAAAAGCATTATCTGCTCCCAAGAAAGTATCATCATCCAAAATGTCAATAGCAGTCATCCAATTAGGATTGTAATCCCTGGCAATCTGAAATTACGGGTTATTTCGATAAAATAAGGGAAATTTATGAAATCGGGAAGAATTAATTAAAGCATGAAAATAGTACCTCTTCAAAAGTACCCTCCATATTTTTATATTGCAGCAAAGTCATAGAACGCATCAAATCACCAACGAGAATAAAATCCCCTTTATGTTTTAAATAAAGGGATAGTATGTTATTAAAGTAAGAGCATTCTACTCGTAACTCTTTTTCTGATGTCCACTCAAACAGTCTCACCTAAAAGAAATTCAGAATCCTCTTTGTTCACTTTTTCAAAACACGAATAAGAATTCTAACAATATAATTAGCTTAATTTAGATAAGAGTTCTTACAGTGCTATTTATTCCAGCTAAGATTTTTCCGTTGAAACCAGCCAGACAGTAACATGCTCCTCGAACTTCTTTTTCTGCGATTTGTTGCAGTTTTCCATCAATGTACTGAAATATGACTATTCGGCCGGATTTCGGCTCACTTTCATCCGGGATTACAATAGCGGTACCAACAACATAATATTGAGCAGGATCGTCTCCCAATCTGCAGGATACAATGCTGATGGCATACTCACTTTGCATGAACTGATGTGAATGCAAAACTAGAGGCACAAATTAAAATTTTAGAAGTCATTTCACAAGATAAATAGAAATAATTAAATATAACGTCAATAAATGAAAGAAATATTATAGAAACCTTCGAAAGTGTGTTGGTCAATAATTAAAAGGTTGTGTACTTCAATATCTTGTCCACATTCCAAAACGTCTCTACTAGGAATAGCCGTTGATGATGTTCCTGCTGTCGTAGGTCGGATTAAATTGCCTACTGAAGAACTGCAGCTAATGCTAAAGGAAATAGTTAAATAATAGCAATCATTATATTCTCATTCTCACATTCGAAACCAAAATTCAATAATGTTTGAATTTCTATTTATAAAATAGATATTCAATTTACCTGGCAGTTAGAGTACTAGCGCTGGGTCGTACAGGAGTAAGACCCGTGTTTTCCATAATGTCAATTCTCATAGTAATGACACCGAACGTTTGGGAGGACTCTTGGTAAGCTATTCTTCGTGGAGTTTCCCCTAAAGGTACTGTTCGAATATGCAATTTTTGAATTTCGTCAATGGTTCCGATGGTCAAAGAAGATTCCGTTGCAAGTGCCAAACTGTCAGGGAATGCCAGGGCATTTAATGGACACATGTGGGAAACTTCTCGTAGGTTTACATTGGAAAATACTAATTTATGATTTGACCAATAAATAACTGTAGGTCTGTCAGAGCAAGCAAACACACTAGCAGTAGATTGACTTTTAAAGAACTTCAAAGCAGTCGGCTGGGTCCCCAAAGTCACCTTTGCACAGAAAAATATAGTTAATTAAAATATTTGTTCAATGCAAACCCCCTTAATCAAATGTTTTTTTTTAAATTTAATTCCTTACTCGTTTGGTATCAGTTAGTGCTCCTGTAATTGGATTCAGCGAGAAATAAAATAGAGAGCCATCACCTAAAGCGCACATTAGGAAACAATTTTCGTCGAAGCACGCCAACAGGATGGAACGGGGAATAATTTCTATACGGCAAACATAGTAGGATTAAATATAGAAAAATAATAATAAATAATAGAAAAAATAGAAATTAAATATAGATTATTAATTATTATTATGGTAGAATATGTTATTACCTCCTTTCATTGGCTCTTTTGTGACAACATCCAAACTAGGAATTCGTAAAATTAATGCCGAAACATCTGTCCAGAGACCTACGGCAACAAAATGAGACTCCCCATTGCCAAATGGAGTGATGTCCAAACAAGCTACTTCATTGTCCATAACTTTGTGCCTGAAAAACAGTCATATATTCAAAATAACATTTTCATTAATATTGAGATTGACATAAGTCTAAGTGTTGTGACTATTACCCCTGCTGTGTGAGAACTCCCTTTCCAATCTGCAAATAGTAAAGTTCGGAACCAGCAGCACATACAACTTGTAAATTATTTCCCGCAACGACACTGATCCCTCGTCCTGATGGTGTCTTCCACTCACTGCAATGCAAAAATTGACATTTTCAATATAATTGGACAAAATACAACGGTTCCGTTTCTTAAATGAACATACTTACAATAAGAGAAGTTTTGTTGCAGAATCAACCAAACGAATTCCTTCAGATGTGACTTGAACCATCTGATTATGAGACACGTTAGAAGCCCATAGTGTCTGAAAACCTTGTGTAAAACCCTCTAAATCTGTTTCTTCGACTTCTTCTCCACTTAAATACAAAAATCGAGTGTCTCCAATACATGAGACAACAAGCATGTTGTCATTCATTGTTTCTCCACCGACTTTTAAGGACCAAAGTCCTTTAATTCCAGACAAATCAATCGTAGCATGTTCTTGAATTCCAATGCCATTCCGTATAATCCTTAAAGATCCCTCTTTGTAAGCACCTGAGACAAAAATGAATTTGCAATAAAAAAATTTGTACAATCGAGTAGGTATAATAATGTTATATCCTTATTTTATATCCTAAGAAATAATAAAGACAATTACCGGAACAAGTAACTAGTTGACCTTGACCTTGTTTGTCCATGTCGACAACAACCATATCTATAATTGGTGCCAAATTCGTAAAGGTCTCCATTAAAGAAACGTAGCTACCTCCCTCATCTGCCGATGTGTTCAACTTTATCAGCTGCGAATCTCCAAGTCGTGATCCAACAAATACAACTCCGTTGTCCAAATATGTTAAACATTCTGGTGTGCTGATTTCCCCTAAAATATTAGACAATATAAAATAAACTTGTACTCCACAGTGTGTTTAATGAGGAAATAAAGTAATCGACGTACAACTGGCATTTAAAATATTTATTAATAATAACTGACAGTGTCTGACAAAATTAAAAAAAGGACATACCGAGTATCTCAAACTTTATATCTTTAACGACAGCTCCTTCAAGTCTGTCTTCTCGTTCCAAAAATAGCATAAAAAGATTTCCCACTAAATCACCGAGAAGGTAACGAAACCCAGTCGGGTCCACCCTTGCATAGCACATTATTGTACTTTGCTGAAATGAATGAAGATATTGACATTATAACATACATGTTACGAAAACAGATTCATATTATTATTTAAATTTTTTCGTGAGTTCTATAAATTATAGACCTACTTTCATAGCTGAAGGGGCAACAGCTTTAAAAGTGTTGCCATTATGGTACAAAATGGATTCCTGTCCGATTACAATCGCTCCACCCAACGGCTGAGGTACTGGGATTACCATCGACGAATGACTTTCGACATTTTCTTGCTTCCACGGGGTCTATTTTTACAAAATGGACAAATTACATGATGACAACTTTGATAACTGCATTAACTTTTTGGGATCAAAATCATTTGGGTAAGATCAATACTTACTTTGATGAAATCCTTATCTTTGAGTGATATTTCGCGAGCTCTAACATGTCTACCACCAGCATCTTGATGAATCAAAATTATAGTTGGATTTGCGCAGCCATATAGAAATTCTATATCTTGAATTAAAGGTTCTTCCAATCTAAAATTTAAATCACTCAAGTTACTAGAGGCGTACACTTTTGCAGTTTTTATGGATACTATGCCATTTTTATTGTATGTTATTTTATGTTACCTTATGTTATAAGCCCGCAGTTCTGAGTTATTCTTTTCTAAAGGAATAATTTTAAATAACCCTTCGTAGAGTTTTAAACCGATCACTCTGGCCTCGGGGTCAATTACGCCGATAATGCCTGTCTCCGAGGGTTTTCCAATTCGGTCTCCAACATTTCCATGTGCTACCGTAAGAATATCCAGATTTTCTCCCTCTCCTTTGCATTCCAATATCATAGCATTATATCGGGAAGTGACTATAAACAACAAGTCCTTTTCTTCGCCCTGAATGACAGTAACAAAACAAATTCAATTCACGGAGTGACATTGGTTCAATAATCGAGTGTATAGAGAAGCTGTATTTTCATTTTCAAGAGAATAATTTGTCAAAATATTACATTTTCGAGAATATTTTAAAGATAATAACAATATTTACAGTTCAGGAGGATAAGAACGACAAAGAATTGCTAGATTACTACAGGCTAGAGGATTGGTACAGAAAAAAACTTACAGGATATCGAAAGAGTTTCAGGACAGCAATTTTCCCGTACAAGCCGACTTCTTTCAAAGGTCGGAGTCCTTCTGGTGTGACTAAATACAACTCCAACCTTGTGTTTTTAGCCAGTATTAAATTAATGTCTTTGGAAGATGTAAAATTTCCTGAAAATTGTGCAAAAAGACAAAGTTAATCTATAAGAAGAATTGGGAAAGATGTGTCCATTTTATATCAACTTTAGCCTATAAAATATCCATAAAAAATTAAAATAAATGCTAAATTCTTGAGGTTTTATTTGTACCTGTAACACATGATGTAACTGCTGTTGGTTTGTGAGCTGTGACGACATAGTGATGAGCTGACGCAGACATTGTGACCAACAAGGTAAAAAGGTAAACCTTCTAGGACTAAACAACAGAAATCGGACATTCACCAACTTTTGCTTTTATATATTTGGCAGCTATAAAATATTAATAAATTTATTTCATATTTTTAATCTAATATAGATAGTATTATGTTTAATTTTTATGTTTAACCATCATGGAGAAAATAATTAATTAATTAATTTTACCAACAATGAAAAACAAATGAGTTGCAACACTTGCACTCAACTCAGCGGCCCCGGCTGACAGCCTATTTTACAATTGCACAAGAGGTTTGATATTAATAGCGTGGCCGGACACCTGAAATTAAAGTAAAATAGAACAATGATGAATAAATAATATCGTTGGTAGTAATAATACGACCATTAGCCGGTAAGCTGGTCACTGGTATATTCTCTCTGTCTGTCATCTGTCTGAATGTTATTACGACGTTCTTCAACATCCTTTTTAGTGTTTAGTTAGATAATATTATTATTGTTCGATTTTTGCCATTCTTTGCAGGGAAAGCTCCACACGATAGGTGGATGGTATTATTAATTATAAGTAAAATAATTAGCATGATTGATGGTCGTAATAGTCGTAAACATAAAGGATGAAACAACGACAGAATCTTACAATGACAAATTGACAATCACCACACGCTTTTTGATGTATTTTTTGATTATATATAAAAAATCTTTCACCTGGCGGTCTTTCAACGTCGTAGGAAATGTTGCCAGCCAGGAAACAAAAACAAATCAGGTTTTGAACTTTAAATTGTAAGTAAACTTTTGTTGGTATATAACACAACGCACTGACAATAAAATTCTGCAATAGTCCAATGAAAAATTCATTCGTTTTCCGATTTTAGTTGACAAGAAGAACAACAATGCAATGCAAAACGCAATGTTTTATCCGCACAAATTATTTTTGACTAGGGCTGACCGCGGAATTCTTCGCTCAATGCTTAGCGAAATGTGATTTCTGCAGACTGTGCTAGATGGTGGAGCATTGCGTGCCACTGCCTGCCTGGGCTAAAAGCACCCTAAAAGTAAAAACGCTCTGTTGAGTAATCGGTATGCGGCAATTATGTATATAGGTAATAATAATGGGAATATTGGACAATAATTGGACTACAGAGATTTTTACCCTGCAATTCTCCAGTCAGAGATTTTTTTTGAATAATTTCGTCTACAAACAAAAAATGTTCTAAACCGAATTTACAAAATTTCAGTGCCTATTTTGTATTTCGGTATAGGATTGATGCTTGGTTTTATTTTATAATAGTCGTTCTCGTTGTTCGAAAGAACTGGTATATCGAAATCGAGCTAATAGTAATTGGGCAAATCTGGGAATAATAATTTATAATAATCTATAAAATATCCCATGTGGCGAATTTTTTATTTTTGCTTCTATGTAATTTATAACGTTGAATGTACAAAAATTTCATTCTGCAAAGAAAACCTGAGTAGACTTCACCAAATCGTTGGTGCTTGTGACACAACCATGTGTATTTTTATAAATACCTTTTTTTCTATTAGCCCGAAAGACAGCAAGAAGAGATACTCAGTAATAATAATTATTAAATAATTATTAAAATATAAATTCGTATAAAAATGAAAAATATAATATTCTGTAATTTTTTCCCTGTATTTCTGTTGCAGGGTTAGTTAACTAGCAATTTCTCTTATAAAATATCCTGTAGTGTCTTTTCGTTTTCTTTGGTCTTTACAGATTATGTCACGAGCACGACGGTACATTCATTCATTATATTTGGTAATCAAAGAAATCACTGATCAAATCACATAATATACAGGTAAAATATTTCTGTTCTTGCGTTATTTATTACCAGTTCGCTTTTATTCTTTTTCAATTGAACATCTTATAATAATATGTAAATAGGGAATATAACAATAATAATTTTACTATTAGGTAGGTACCTATTTTAATAATAATAATATTGAACTGATAGTGATAGAAAGCTGATTGCATTATATATAATAGGCAGATAGGTACTGTGTTAATAGTACCTAGTACCTACGTAGCTATATTATTATATTGCATAGAAATAGTAGAAAATCCGAAAATTAAAAATAATTACTCAGGAACATTCATAAATACGAAATACTATAGGTTAACTTTAGGATCCGACACTGATTGATTACAACTTAAAACATTTAAGGCACAAGTCAACTTTTTCAACTTTTCCAGTCTATATAAATTACGTCCTATTTATCATGTCATTCGATTCGTCTTAACAATTTCTTCTTGTTGTGAAAATATGACTCTTGATTTATCAATATAAGTTATTATAGATTACCATTATGTAACGCGATTGTTAATTTGCTAAACTGTTTGGCAGCGAGAAGACAATTTTGTTAAACAAAGCCTTTTGCAGGAATAACATTTAACTAATTTAATACAAAGTTGGTAAGTAATTCTATTACACACAAAACCACAACGTTTTTATCCACACAAAAAATAAAATTGTCTACTGAATAATAGTAGGCACAGTCAATAAGTACTTTAAGTACTAAAGCAATAACTACTACGATAAACTCACAGTTTCATACCAACAATAAATGTTAAATTATATAATTATACGTAACAGTGTAAATGGTAAAGATACAGAATACAAAGATACATATAGGTAGGTACCATTGATTGGGACTATATTTACAAATTAAAATTAAAATTTACAGTTAATTTGGTAAATAAAGGCTACATTATAGAACTTAGTAATTGACTATAATAAAACTACTTACTAAACACATTTTATAGGAGACTACTGGGAAGTTTCCTTCAGAAATTTAATACTATACATTGTTACAAAAATACAAAAGCTTAACAACAACCAGCGTTATTTGTAAACTACTGTATGGTTCTATTTTCTTTGTTTTCACATTCAAAGTTAATTTCTTATCATTTTATTGAACTGTGATAGACACATTTTTTTGTCCACATTTCGATATGAATAGTAAATAATAATAATATTAGTAAAATTAGTAAATAATAATGATAATTAGTTATCGTCAAAGTTAATGATGCTATATAGAGCTAGAAAATAATAGTTCATAGAAAATCATTATAAATCGGGTTATATAATAACCAATAAATCAATTCTTTCGTTTTAATTGTAGAAACTCAGAAGATATTTAACTAGTAGCTGATTAATGGATTACAATCCAACATTATCTAAAAATTGTAAGCTTGTTCATTCGCAAATTCGTAATAATTTTTTAGGAAGGATTAACTATTAATCCTTCCTAGAAAAGGACTAGTAGGCAAGTACCTAGGAAATATGGATAATAATCAATCAGGATAAATAACTTCAAATCCTGTTCGATTCTTAACACAAAATTCTTACGATTGATAAGTAGGTAGGTATAGTATAATATTATAGGCATCGAATATGGGTAATTATAAGTATCTATGTTAATGGACTAATTTTATTAAACTTCAAAGCACATAAAATATCCCCAGTATAAATCCACGTCACTCCTATATACATACTATTTTAAGTATATTATATTGACATATCGACAATTAGGTAATCTTTCTGAAGTATAAATATTATAACAGTTGATAAGATTCTTTCGAAACAATCATAGATTGAAAACTAGTCCACAAGGTTCACTGTATCAGACGAGGTAAGGAGATTTTGTTTTACGATTGACTTACAAGACAACTTACAGATCGTCCAGACTTCCAAATATTCAACCTGAGTTATATATAAGATACGCTCGGTTCAGTAAAATCAATCATTATTCTTCAAATTAAATAAAAATACGAATTCTTTAGTGTTTGCATTATACCTTTTTTAGTCCCAGGATCGAGAAAATGCAGAGTTGTATTCGCATTCTCACATAAAGCTCTAACCTTTTCCATTCCAGCTGAATCTTCGGTTGAGTTGACAAATGTGGTTTTAAACAAAATCAACGCTGCCGTTTCTGCTGCCGTCTTCTTAGCTTTATTCTTATTCGCTCCTTTTGAAAATAGAAAAAAATCATTAGTAAAAAACAAAGCATATCGGTAACGTTATATAATATTTTATAAGCATTGACAACATTCTAGGAATTTATAGCTTTTACATTATAAACTTTTTGTAAAACTGACAAATGAAATTCATCAATTAATTTTGAAAATATTACAAATAGAACAATT
>JABASI010005953.1:0-11528 GCA_019776505.1 Tomocerus nigrus
CAATATAGGTAGTTTGGTAATAGTCCCAGATGTTATATACAGGTTACAGAATTTATTTAATAATCTAGCTAAGTAGGGAAAGCACTGTATGCTTATTACTTTTTCGTGAACTTTTTATATGACTATCTATGAAAGTAGATGAAAAGAGCTAAGCATTCTTTCTCTAAAGTCTGATTAGGTTTTCCAAAAGAAATTCCAGTACATTTGGGATATAAAAATGGTAGCTAGTGTCTTGTTCTGTATAGTTTTAGTCTGTGAGCATGGCTTACATAAGTTAGATAGCTAGGCGAATTGTATGAATTTATAAATTCATAGTGTGTAGTGCATTGCATAGGTCTAAGTTGAGAATTTCAAAGGGAAACTGCTAGTACTAGATCCGACTGTAGGGTAGAGAAACACATTCAATGCTAGTTAGAAAAGAGAAGATAGATACATAGATAGATATTTAGGTACTTACATAATACAGATACATTGAAGAAACTGAATTGAGATGATGCCATGTGGGCTGAACATCTTGCTCTTCTTCCTAGCTTCTACATAACATAACATAAGGTCGCCTTCTTTTTCAGGCATTGGATCTGGTTGCTCTGGTGTGGCTTGCCTTCTTCGTCCCATAGGTAAGCGTGAATGAGGGAAAGTTACTACGTCAGTAGTCTGTAAGTATGTGAAATATTCGGATCACGAACCGAACGAGGTACTTTTTCCGTTTCTCAATCAAACGTGGATCGGAGCTAGAATCACGTAGAAGAAGAGCTAGAGCAGAACTGAGCTGAGTGAGTTGAACAGCACCAACGAACAGATAGATGCAATACAAGACGCTCTCTCTCACTCTCTCTCTAAGACAAGCGAGAATGAGGCTACTACACACTTCTTCTGACTACTAGCCTACACATGCATTACAACATTTACTATATACTTATGCATCGGAAATACAGTCAGTAGCAGTTGTACGTACCTCTAGCTACGATTACTACACCAGCTAGCTATCTTCTAAAATTTTCCGCTCCTATTGTAAGGCTCACTGGGTTTCCTTTCTTTTTGGCCAGATAGATCCCTTCTTTTCACATCTTCCAACATAGTCACAGAGCAGAACTCAACTAAAACAGAACTAACACCAACTCCTTTACTTACACACACACGTATTATGTACGTAGGTACATATTACACAGATCTTCTCTTCCTTCCTCAACAAGAGCCGATTTTCAGACCCTAGACTCCTACGTGCTAACCTATGAATCTACTACGCTGTGGCACAAAACTATTCACCACCATTTTCAATCGACCTTAGGAAAATTGAAAAATACTGTAAAATCTTATTTATTTCATAAATTTTCAAGGAATGATTTGGAGGAATGTTATTAGGTAATATGTAGTAAATGTAGGATGGAACATTAGGGTGTTCCTCGTCTAAGGTACATCATAAAAACTTGATAATAAATTATTATTTGTGTAAAACGAAAACGCTGTTGGGTTCACAACTAATACCATTTTGGAAGTCTAATAGCATTCTGTGATCACTGCGTTGCGTTGTACCTCTTTAGACCTTATAAATAATAAATCATAAACAAAAATCCGAAGCCTAAATTTCTGCTTAAAACAAATAATATTATTTGAAACATTGATAGGTAAAATCCTGGAAACGTTGACTGAGTAAAACCGTAGTGTTTAAAATTAATTCATACAAACCTAATGAATTATAATTATGGACTAGAAGTAGGTATTTATATTTATGACTTTATAAGTTGATACTTCGTAAATTGTAAATACAGAATGGATTTTGTGCCACTGTGTATTTGGAGTAGGTACATGGTGCTAAGGCGTATTCGTTTTGGTTTTTGAGTTGACTTGACTCGCCTTGACTCTGACTTGTTCTTCTCTCGTTTCCCTATGTGCCCATTATATGTACAAGGATCTTTTACATCACATCGACCAAAAGAAACTTCCCTTCCATTTTTCTTGCAACAAGTTTACATAGCAATCAATCGTAAAATTTATAAGTGCAATGTGATATTTAATTCCTAAGAGAGTGTAGCCTGTAGTTTATTGCTTAGGAGCTGTTCTCTCAATTCACATGTAAATATATGGCTCTAAGTTGAATATGAAAGTCTGCGATATGATTTTATGGAGAAAGTGTATATGGGGACGGGTGTAGAAAGTATAGAAATCGAACACACTACTTCACCCTCACATCTTCATCGACAATAACATTCGATCCAACCGGAGTCATAAATCTTTTATAATTGCATTCTCAAGAATTCCATGTGTTCCAATTCGAGTCTGATCGTGAGTGC
Source organism: Tomocerus nigrus (assembly GCA_019776505.1). NCBI lineage: Eukaryota > Metazoa > Arthropoda > Collembola > Entomobryomorpha > Tomoceridae > Tomocerus > Tomocerus nigrus. Next base: position 2,292 of record JABASI010005953.1, read on the forward strand.
GACTATAGATAGATAGATAGCTACATACATAACATAGTGAATAGCGTAGAGTGGAGAGAGAGAGACAGAAGAGAGAGCTCTCTTGGAGTACTACAAGTCAATGGAAAGCTACACTTTCACAAACAGAGAACTATAAGCCATATATCAGTTCTTCCTTTTGACTTGACTTTACTGTATTATAGTTAAGCCGAAATAAAGCATTGGCTTTGGCTTTAGTTTCCGTCGACTCCTTTGCGCTCGGCTTTTACGTTAGTTAAGTTCTGCTCAGTCTAGTCTATCACAGCCGGTCACACGGATTTCTTCCACTATACGATACGTCTTTTGGAAAATGCCTTTTATTCCGTGTAAGTAGCACCTAAGTATAACCTATCACTCCGTTATGTTCTGTAGACACATAATATTTATATTCACCCACTAACTAAGGCAAGACGAGATTCCACTTGGCTCAGCCTCTGTTTTCGTTTAGTAGTTTCCTTACCCCTGCACACACACACACACACTCATACAACTCACGATCACTCAGCTTCCGCTAAAATCACCACTTAGAATTTCCTATAGCAAAGAAAAAGGAAAATTGCAACCAAATAGATAGTAGAACTGTAAATTATAAGTGCATAGAAGTATTGGGTAGCTAGTTAGCACTACATACTATCAAGTTTCTCTATTAGTTTTTTAGGCGTTCGGTGAGTGTGGCTAAAGACTAATATTAGTAAATCGAGAGCCATTCTTAGTTACAGCAGTGCATTCATTTCATGCATATATCTACGTGGATAATATTATACAAAAGGTTTATTCCTCTTTTCACAGTTACAGAATAAGTCTGTAGGAGAAAAACACACATAAGTCTTTTCTTTCTCGCATACAGCTTTCCTCTATCCGGAATTTTAAGCCTTTTTAGACATTTCAAGGGAAACGCTAAAACTAAAGCTTACTTTTGACTTTTGACTATACATAACTAGAAACTACTAGTTCTGTTTAACTCCTCGCTATATTACTTATGTCCTCTATATACTCAGTCAGTATAGAGTAGCGCCTAACAGTTTCAGTTAACACTCGCTTTCAGCTTTTCTCAACTTGACTTTACCTTTAGGAAAATATGTTCGTAGCATTAGCTTCTCTCTTTCCTTCCCATCACGTACTAATAGATATAAAACAAAGCGACAGTCAACCCGACTACGGAAAAAGAAATTCTCATACTTCATTCTCAAAAAATTGCTACCTCTGACTCGGAACCACCAAACCAAACTAAAGTAACAACCTACCATTTCGTATTCGTGTACCTATGCAGTCTAGTAAAAATTTCAGTGGAGGACGAACTACCGGAAACAATGCAGTGGTAACATTTAGAACATTACCTTACGTTTACTTTATATCTCCACACGAATCTACCTCTATTATACCACACACTACTCCCTATATTACTACACTATAGCAATAATATATCAAAAAAGTATACTTTTCTATTGCATTTCTAATACGTATAGCTTTGGCTTTTGTAGAAAATCTATATTATTGTTGGTTTCTTCACGGTAAATTTGCAACAGTCTCTACTCTATTTTCCCACCTGAACTGAGCTAACCAGAGTCAATTCAGTATGAACCGTAAGTAGAAGGGAGCAAAGAAACAAACCGACACGAAGCCTTCCTTTCTCTTGCATAAATACATACACACTGTATGATGCATGAGACCTAGTCCATTAAAATCTCATCTCTTAAAACCTTCAAACCGAGCAACTCACCTCTTATTCTTCATAGCGTGGCGATAGCAAGTGACTACTGAAACGATTTGTTTTCCATTCATACCTTCCCATTTAATTAAGGCCTTATTTGTCTGTGACTACAGTGAATACAATATGTAGGTAGTAAAATGAAATTTTTAATTTCATATCCTATTTAGAACACAATTATAATTTACACGCAAGTACATAGTACAAAGGCAAAGCTATGTATTAAAACTATTAAAAGATAATTCGAACGCTAATTTTAATTCATCATTGAAAACATTACGTGAATCTGTATTTATTTACCTGTTAATATAAGTCATTCAAACAATAAATACTTAGTAATTGCTAATCACGTTATTACTCTAGGATAAAAGCGTTTTTTATTTTGTGGGTTTAGATTATAAGACAACAAATCTGTAATTACCTGTAATTGTAATTTTAATACAAACAACAATTTATTTACTAATCACTTTCCTACTTATTTCAACATTTATTTTAAAAGCATCTTTTATTTTGTTGTTTCAGATCATAAATTTTAAAATTCTGTCGCAACTTGCCTGCTGTGTGTAAAAGTGATATTTTGTATGTTGATTTCGTGTGTGTTTCTATTTTGTGCTAGATGTCCGTAAGTATCTGTGAGTGTGTATGCGTTTTGCTTTTCTATTCTGCAGACAAGTTAACCCAATAATTTAACATAATACATTCCTTCCTGTTGCCTACTGTGGTTTGGTATTGTATGGCGTATTTGGCGATTTAGTAGCCAAAGTCTCGGCTGAAAATCGTGCAAAGTACAAACCATAGCTAACCAAAGAAGGAGAGTAAAGTGGTGACTGCCTTCGGGTAGTATATTCTTCTGGTACATAGTAGAACGCACACACATGTACATGTAGACGCATGAAAAGTTGCTACTGTTATCTGTAGTTGCTATATTTGTCTTTTCAGAGGAGTGTTTTGCAAGTTGTAAGTTTGCAGTTAGTTGTAGGGTGTTGTGTCTGTGTCGTCACTAGAACTCGGCTCTTCCTCCTCTAATATATTGTAATATGTTGTATGTGGATGTAGCGTGAAGCTTGTTGGCTTCTGACATGCTCTGACTTGACTTCCCTCTACTTGACTTGACTGTATTGTGCATGTAGAATTAGGTAGGTATGTGCCAGCAACGCGCCCTGAATTCACAATCTCTCCTGACTCTTCAAGTCAAATCTCAAGTTGAGAAAAGTCACAGTCAGGTCAGACGAGAGACCAAGGAACTTGTCCCTTACCTTCAGATACTTTTATAGAGCAAACCTCACTATATGTGAACTATAAATAAGTAGACATATAGCCATGTACTATATATGATTACTTTCAACGTTGAAACTCCGTGGACAGAGAAATCGCACAGAAATGGAAAGAGACAGGGAAGACCAAAAACTATGGCATGTAGGGCAAACGAACCTCAACCACACCAGAGCCACTACTCAAGACAAGTCAAAGGAACTTGTGTTCTCAGTTCAGACTTTCAGTTGATTCAAAGGTAACTCAAGTTGACGCAAATGAAATGTAGGGGAGAATCTCAGAGGCGTATTAATTCAAAAAATCTCTGGGGCTAGAAAAAAAATCTAACAAACTTCTTACAAAATATTCGCAAAAATCCTTTTTAAAATCTCAGTTTTTGCATCCCTTTCAAACGTTGACGATTGCTACTTTTCTCAAAAGAGTAACTACTTAGTTGAGGGAGATAATATGTGTGATGTAACTGTGCATGTGAATCTACGTGCCTCAGAGTTCATATGTTTGGAAATGGACGAGCAGACCAGGTCTAATTCATGGGAAAGCCCCTTCTTTATTCTTCTTGGTTTGGGAAATATGCTACTCAAGTTTCTTCCCTCACTTGGCCCTTCTTTGCCACTGAAATTAGCTTAGTTCCGAAAATCTCAGATCTGTTACTTCACTTTCAGACATTCGTTCTCAACGCTGCATTGCATATTACATTATTACAATATTTCTCAATCCATCCCTAAAACCCATCACTTTTCCTTTCGTCCCACCTTCCTTCCCTATAATTTCATTGCTATATAAATAATAATAGCTATTTTTCCATTTTGACTGATTGTGAACACATTTAGACTTCCTTTCCTCTTACAATCGCTACTCCCCATCTCAATAAATATCCAATAAATATTTTATTTCCCATTATGGTTTTTAATTCTATATAACAGAATACCACACACACATTTAATGACCTAAAGCACAAGGGAAATACTATGTATGCAACAGTAGGTAAAGTTAGGTTTAATGTATAATACCCGTACGATTTCCATTTATTGATTGCTTATGCCACACACATAATAATGGGTAAATGTTAACTCTTGTAAACACCCACATCAACAGTCAATTCGAGTTATCTACAATTACTGAAGAGTAATTCAAAAACTACATAAAAAATTGTAATATTACTCGTCGTTAACATTGTTTCTTGGAAAATTAGCAAGGCGTTAAATGTTAAGAGGTCAGGATACCAACGTACCTGTACTAATCTGCTGTTTGCATAAATTATCACAGACGAAACAGCAGATAATGTGAAAATGGGTGTCGATACACCAAAATCAGAAAAGAAAGAATATCCTGTCACATGGGTGCATTTAACTAATCGTAATGCACTACGAGTGCAAAGTGTTCACATCTCTCTCTGCCTTCGTAAAAACCATTTGAAGCAGCGCTTCTATTTCCTCTCGTTTCCCCGTATGACTTTCATTTTGAGACTTCTGTCAATAATAGTGCGGAGGAAAAGAGAAATCTCCTTCATAAACACAGACATTCCCCTACGCACGCATTTTTCTTCGCTTCACTTGCTTTATCCTTAAAAAGCTCAAAGCTTAACACTCTCTTTCACTCACTCGTTGTTCAAGCATAGCTGTTAGATGGATACATTAGCGAAATAGGCTGTAATGTAAGTAATGTGCATAGATGCCTAGGATATTATTAGTAGCAATCTATCTGTATACTCCTATATATCCATGCATAGAACAGAGAAGTGAATGGAGAATTGTGTTCAGACGACGATAGAAGAGAGCTGTTAAAGGTGTTGAACTAAAAGTTGATAGATTATTTGTGAACTACGGGGATAACCGACAGTTCCTGTTTCAACACTGCATATCCGACACCCAGACATCATGAAGCTATTTAAACGAAGCCAACGAAACTTTAAAATGATCTAACATTACCGTTACAACAAAGAGAGTCTTCTGTACCTTTGAAACCTTCTTGTACTTTATAAATGTATTATACCTAGTCACTAGTCGTATAGAGTAGCCTTTTCTTTGCACTTATCGTTAGTTAACAGATTTCATGTTCCTCTGATAGTACCAATACATGCACAATGGGATACATTCAAGAATATGTAGGCAGGAAGGAAGACTTAGAGTCGCGAAGGCAGAAAGGCATGTGCAATGTAATACAATATTATATGTTCCGTGACATATTATACCTCAGTTGCCTTTTCCTTTACCCTTCCCTTTTAACATAATTTTTAATGGTTGGCTCACAATCTACCTTTTCTTCCTATTATGATCCTACTGCGTCTGTTATGAACTTGCTCTTTTATACATTAGCAGTAAGGGTTATACCCCTTTTTTCGTTTCTCTGTTCTGTTCCCTTTTAAAATGGAAAAAAACCTGCCGTCTCTGAATTGACAAGAGCTTACGTTTTTACCACAAATGTTTGTTGACAATTCATAATATATTATTGTGTGTAGATGGCTACAACGATTACTTAAGAGGGCAAGCATTGCATGGTATAACCGATGTGTTTGTATTCAAATATCTTATCTGTAAAATTGGTAGTAGTAAACAAAAATGATTCATGTACACATTTGGTGGTTGGACAATGCATGCAACCCTGTCGAATAATTCAACTCACCAAGATAGGTAAAGCTACTAGGAGTGGAATATAAAGCTTAGAATGAAAATTGCCTCAGATTACACAATTACTTCATAGTGAGTGATTTCATTGTCACACCGGAAACCAGAGCTAAAGAGTGAAGAATTACGAAATGATTTATTGCTCCCTTGTCGCTTCTCGTATTTACGGACTATTATTAAAAGTGTGTATGCTGCTAAATTGTCACTGCCCATAGTCAGTAGCTCCTTCTTTCTCACCTATTATTACGCACATAGTTACTTACAAATTATCCTCGTATCTAGCGTAACTGATAGTAGGGATTCAAAATCAAAGGACATGGATGTGAACACTTTTGTATTTTATTTTTGCTTTGAAGTTCTTAAATGCAGTTAGTGTGGAAAAGAGCACAATGTAGAATTTTGCGGGTAAATGAGCATTTGCTGTAAGTGTAGTAAATATAGGACATGCCATTTCCCTGTGAAAAAATAACACGTATTTAATAATAAGCCACTTCCACTAACCTCTCACATCACACAACTACATATTCATTATAAAATCAATGCAATAAATATACAGGTATTCAAGTCAGATAGTTGTGTAAGAGGTAAGTTACGGTACTTGAGGTAAATATTCAGGCAATTCACGTAGAAAGCGAGCGGGTAGGAGAATGCATTCATTCTTAGTCTGAAGGAGAAATAAGGGCAGAGCTCAAACTGTTTCCCATAAATAACTAAAAGAATTGTTTGAAACAAAGAGCAAACAAAGAAAAGGAGTGGAATAGAGTCTTTTAAATATTTACACATAATCTATATTCTGTCACTGTCATCCCTTATTTTACAATGGAATGATAGGTTAAGGAAATGTTTCTCAATTGCCGACATTATAAATCTATGGAGCTCATAATATATTCCCTATGCTAATGCACTAGCTGAACCGTTGATAATTTACGTAGGTAAATGTTCTTCAGTGTATCAAGTTAAACAAAGGAATGCCCATAGGTAACTATAATTACGCATAAATGCACATTATTAGATAACTCTGCATTACTCCCTATTTCAATATTCTAAACTCAAATATTATTCCTTCATATTTTATACATAAGAGAGTCTCTGGGCCATGTTTGTTAGTTCAGGAAATAATTGACTTTTATTATCTCTAGTATTAGTATTAGAGTTACACTCGTCGTTTAATTCCATTTAAACTGAGTCTGTATAAATATGTGCACCTGATAATTTTGAGGAAACACCTGAAAAATATTCATGACTGCAAGCACGAAGGTCTATAATTAGTTGGGTGACATAAAAGCTATAGTTTCCCCATTGTATCATGTTGAAATGAAATGAATATGAATTACAGACAGGCAAATAGGAATAGATTGGCAAAACTGAAAGATAAGAGAGGAAAATAGGCGGATAATTTGAGCATGTGCGACTTAAAGTAAAACGTGTCGTCATTTCGCTATTTTCTCGGAACGGCACGACATGACAGGGAATTAAGACATAGGCTCCCTACTTTCGGCCAGCCACAATAACCGAACGGAGAATATCGAACAACCAGAAATAGCACATCAGATCGTCTTTATTACATGACATTGCAATGAAAGTAGTACACGGATAGTCACTTGGGCTTGGCACGGCTATCATGCTAAAGGCTATAATATTATTATTGTAGGAAGACATGAAGTTTGTGGGGAGATAGGACACCTTAAGCAAGCAAAGTCCCTTATTTCTCTTCCTTTTAAGTATAGGGCTTTCGTCTTGGGTTGTCACTTCTCCATTCCGTCTTTATACCATTAAGTTACGCTACCTTTCTACAATAATAGTGTCGTAGTGAATGTGGAAGGAGCAATTGGGATAGCAATTTAAAATGAAATTACAAAGGAGGGGACAATCACAATCACACAATTCGCAATGGCAATGAAATGAGGAGCTGAAAACCCATTACCATTTGCCCGTTTCAACTCCTACATACCTACCTATACAGATATATGCAGCAGTGGAGTGTCTATACATTCGAGAAGACAGCTCTAGTAAGTATGTATATGTATACGTCCTACAAATAAATACCTACTCTAGTTTCGGGCATCTGACTGAGTGAATGCAACTAAGAAAAAGGGCTATACATATATTCAACGTGGAGCAGTTCTCATTTCATCGTGGACGTAAAACGTAAAATACTAATAGAAGGTGACTTGAGCTCGAGCATTTCGACAGAAGTATTTGCTACATACAACAGTACAGAGTCGTCGTAACTGCATAGATACACAAACTACTACATAACTACACACTTCCTCCGCTCACCATTCGAGACTTCCATGTAAGTGCTACTATGCCTTTAAATTATGTTACAGCTATATTATGTGATGGTTGGCCGAGAAAACCCAGAGAAAATACTAGGGAAGAAGAGAGGAAGTCATTCTTTCTTAAATTGTAATTGTGTGGTTAGGCATGGTTTGCTTTGGTTACGTTACACTCTCTTCTCTATCTAACTTCTACTCAAGAATACTTAGCCAAAACTTCACTGTCTATGTCTGTCTCTCTCTCTGTCTCTCCCTTTCCATTGCAAGTTAGGCAGGCTCTAAGAATTTAATGATCTTACATTAAATTACGCTACGTTACATTACATTATTACTATTACAAATGGGATGGTGATGATTATGGCATAGCATGGTTAGTTTCTAATGGCATTTCTGCCAAATACCACCTTTTGCCTGTCGTACTTTACTAATACTAAGTACTTCAGACTCTGATATAAGCTTCTTTCTCTCTCTGTCTAATACACAACAGCAGATATGACGTTTTAATAAGCGATTCCATTATACTGCCTGTCTGTAAGACCAGTTGAAACTGAATAGTCCCTCATGTGTAGCATTATTTAAGCTAAAACTCCTTTTTGCCAAAGACCAGATGCACAATAAACTTGACAGTTAAAAAAGAAAGGACAAAACCCTATAGATAGCAGTGCCCCGTATACACCCAATAATACTAGAAACTCAATATAAAAATATAATAACTGTACATGGACAGTAGAGTAGAGCATGAAATGAGAAATGGCTTGCTGTCCTTTTATGACTCCAAATCGAGTTAGCCCTATATAATAGCTTTGGATAGATTGATTGTGACTAGACTTGTGAGAGTAAACTCACCTGAGACTTAAATTGTCCAGCCAGCCCTACCCGTAGCACAAACACACAAAAGCAAACCCAACCAGGTTCAACAAACCCAATTATAAACTGAAATTCGATCCTATACGCTCCACAATTTCCGACACTCAAAACACCATTCCTCTACCCGTTTTCATACGACAATGTCCAAGTCCGTTTCAATTACATCAGTTGATCTTATGAATTATTTAATTATTCCGATTAGACTACCTGCATACTAAGAAACCATCGATTATGTTTTTTACATCAAGTTTCGCTGTTTTATACAACAGGCACTTCAACGTATTCCACATGCTTTTCTCAAACTGTCAAGCTGCTTTATTTTTTAACCACTGCACTTGTTTTCTACTCAGATATTAATTACATTTTCAACAATGCAGCAGTTTTAACTGTAGAGAAAGAAAACAGAAGATAAACGAGTGAAGAATCTCTAATTCATATTCCCATTACATTAATACCCCACCCTATGACG
>JABASI010005954.1:0-11526 GCA_019776505.1 Tomocerus nigrus
AGATGCAATTCCTTCGTCAATCACTGCAGCAATTTCACGAAGTGAAGGAGTCTAAACCTAGTCTAATGCAATGTAATTCCTATGCAACTTTATACTATAAAAACTCATTTTTGATGAATTATAACACTATAAAAATTTACTAAGGCTAAACATTATAAATAATCAGTTACATGATACCAGATAATGAGTACGCCAGCACCTGACTTTTGACATTTTAAGGGTTTGTTAGAGTTTTTGTGATTTTTTTTGCTATGGGTTATATTTGGCATCCGTAAATGTTTACGGATTAATAATAAATGTAGAAACAAAGGATAAATGTTCTAAAATGGCCTGGAGGAAAGTAAAGTAAACGAAAGGAAGTTTTATATTCCCAGCAGACGGAGATAAACTACATTCATTAACATGTTGAATAAAGTTGAGAGTTGACTGTGGGAAGTTGTATTCAGGATGGATGCAAGGATGAGTTTATTTATGTATGTTTATTACACGTAAGTTTGAATTAAAACTGTATAAACGGTTTATATCTGTCTATTTTTGAAGTAGGTATAGTTATAGTTTACTGTATTATGTGCTATATTTAGTAGTATCTATAATTTAGTAGCTCTCTGTGTATCATGTGTTAGGAAATGTAGCCTTTAGCTGTGTTATTGTAGGAGATTTGATTGAAGTAAAAGAGTCTAAAGTTCGGCCATGTGTAAAACAAAACTTTTATGTAAAGTAATAGCTAAATATATAAGAGTAAAGTTAATGTATAGTAAATAAAGAATGGTTCCTTATTTTCCTAGAGCCAATGGACACTTGTGTGAACTATACTCTTCCTCTGTTCTAATAATGAAGACATGGCTTCTAATATTTATAAAGTAGATCTGTATGCACAAATAATGTAAGATTACATGGAAATACAGACGCACAGGAATCACCTCCTACGTATCTTACAGACGGTCGGGAATTACCGACCCGACGGTTGCAATTGCTGTGCAAGGCAGCGAATGCAGTAGCAGTAGCTGAAGAGCCAATGGACACTTGTGTGAACTATACTCTTCCTCTGTTCTAATAATGAAGACATGGCTTCTAATATTTATAAAGTAGATCTGTATGCACAAATAATGTAACAGGTAAAATACTGGGAATAACTATATAGAGCCTTTAGACATTCATCCTTTCGTCTTCGAGTGAGTTTCCTTACAACTTACAACAACATCAGCTTACATTTCCATTAGTGTCTTGAGTAAACAGAGAATTCATAAGTTTCTTTGCTACAATTCTTAATGTTCGTCTACATAGATTTACATTGCATTAGATTCCTCTAAGCTGGTAATTAGGGTGGAAAATTCGTAATTGCTTTATTAGCTCAAACTCATTTGCTCTCAGTGAGAAAAAGGAGAGAAATGTGTCGGCACCAGCCAACAACTCATCTCCCATAATAATTGTGCTTAGCAAAGGTAAATAATTAGCTTATTTACCCTACAAAGGCACAGAAAGTGATAAAATCCTTTCGGATTTTAATGTGAGTGAAGGATCGTGTTTTGTATTTCATGCATGTTTCGTTGAAAGCACTTGCGATTATCTACTTTGTCTCTTGTACACTAAAACATGAGTTTAGATCTGTGTAAGTCTGTTTTACTTTTAGTCATTGTAGTTAAATTACCGTTAGGAAGAGTGTGAGTAGCTGATTTCACTAAAAATGTGCTATTATTAGCTCCAAGAGTGTGTCTGCTCTATGCATTGCGTATTTGTGTTAGTTTTAGTAGCTAAGTTTCCTTTTCGACAGACAAGGAAGCAATTTAGCAAACAAAAAAACGCATATGATGATATTACAATAAAATGTTTGGTATTATGATAAATAGGACAAAGTGATAATAAAAATGTGTGGAAAATCGTCAATTCGACATTTACCTACTTAAATAGAGTGAATTTATAGATTGTTAATGCACTGAGGAGAGAAATAGTGTCCTGTATGTATTTGGGCTATTAATATGCAAGTAGTTTAATGCAATGCATATGCATAGTATGGACTAGCACAAGTTGTAGATAAAACAAGGAGGCTAGACACAGTAGAATGATTTTCTGCTGCAATTGTCAAATGTTGGCCACCTAACCAAAGCACGACTACAGAGAACATGTGTCTAAAATATTTCGTCTGCTGCGGCCTAGTCTACTGAAATAATTATGATATTAAGCAAAGAGTGGCAAGAAAGGGCATAAATAAGTGAGCACGTGCTCTATGACGCTTGTCCTGTATTCTCTTAGACATTGTCATTTCGTGTGTCGATACGGATCAAGAGCTTATTGCAATATCCCTACTACACAACACATACATAGCTAGTTACTTTACTTAATTATTTATCTATGCTAAACAACATGTTCAAGTAGAAGTTACTAGACATTGACAACTACTACCTCTCTGCTTCTCATTCTTTTTTCATTTTGTGCACCAGACGAGCTCTATAATTCTATTTCCTTCGGGCTATGCCAAATTGTTAGCCCAACATTTCCTTCACTCTTCTCTCACATTCTCCTACTAATCTATTTAGTATCTATCTCTCGACTCAACCTCTCTGCACACAACATCTACACTTACTCACTCGCATCTCTCTCTCTCTATTTCTAAGCTAAAGAAATAAGAAACAGAGTGGGTCCTGCCTGTGAGCTAAAAATAAACAACAAATTCGTAGCTATATGTACTTAACTAGATCCTATATATAAATCTTTCACTCTTATCTATACAGTGCAATTTAGTATATTGTGCCTGATATAGTCTATGACATAGCTTAACTATTGCTCTAGTCCTTTCAGTTTGAGCTTCATTCCGTTCCGGGTTGGCTCACATTTCCCATTTCTAGGTTAAGGTTGCACGTACCTACCTGTGTATACGATTTTCTAACTCTCAAACTCATAATTAGCACATATTTACATCTGAGGTGAGTCTGTTCTTTGCAGATTTTAACTGAAGGACATTTCAAATCCCAAATACCTTAAAACGAAATTGGCTACTCAATTTTAAGCTCAAAATGTGAATTGGTAGATAGAATATAGAATTACCGTTTTTTTTTAAATTTTATACTTCATTAACTTTTTGAATGACCATGCCCAGTTATCATAGATATTATCTAATTTGAATATTCTTATTTCAATTGTATGTTGTACGGAAATTATTATAATTGATGCACAACTAATTAATTACTTTGGACTTTTGTAGACGTTAAAAATAATTTACCGCTTTGTCTAAACTTTTCTACACTCAATTTTCACAATTAAATGTTCACAATTGTAGCTTAGTTAGAGTGTCATGTGTTGATGACCAGTCCCTACTGTGCCCAATTAGGGGAATTTAAAAATCGAAATAATTCTGCATTTCAGCCGTGATTTATGTTGTCTAAAAATTAGGGCAAGGAGGGGGTATATATCTTTCCTAAAAAGACAGAAGAGAACAAAATTTGTGGACAAAATCATTAATTGGTTTGCTTGAATGAGTTTCAATGACACTACAACAGATGCGAAAGGACATGCGATAAAGTTTTATCTGTTTAAGTATTGACATACTAGTAGAATGAAATGATTCTTATTAATCGTGTGACAAATATAATAATTTACAGCTGATGATAATTAACTTGTGTACAATGTTAATTATGTGAATGATAATGAGAGCAAATAAGATATGTCTTTGAAGTGTGGGTTTATAAATAGGGATTCTTAACCTAGTAAAATAATGCGCTGCATTTATTTCAAAGGCCCCGTTATGTATGTTATCCTGGACATTATACAATTAGATTAACAACAACTCCTAATCAGTATATAAATATTTACCCTAATTACAAATATTATTTATAGCTTGAAACAAACATTGAGAAAAACAATTTATTATTATGGTCCGAGTTGCAATGTGATATCAATGTTATTAGTTAGGCTTTCAAAGGATTCTTGTTTTTATTGTACTTAACCCATGTATAACAGATTGTTTGTTGAATTTATACTGTCTGCACTAGGTCAGTCCACATTACGCAAATCGTAACAATAAATAACTTTCGTTGACATTTCAATACTTTGCATTGTATGCACATATATTATTTGCGTAGATACAGAGTAATGTCACATTCACATTATAAATCAGTACTAGTATTTCAGATACAGTAACGAAACTTTACCTTGAACTGAACCTAGTAGGATAACGTGTTCACTTGAAGAGCATTTCAATGATAATATATTGTGCATTGATCCAATACGATAAATACATCTGTATGAATAATGCTTATTTAACATAATTACACAGAAAGAGTTGCATAGTTGAAAGAAATGAGAAGAGCTAAAGGAAATGACAAGCTTAAATATTACTCCACTTTGTAAAGCTCATCATTTTATTCATATAATATTGTTATTTAAATTCATTCATTGACTCAATATACACAATCACATATTAAATAGTTAATCTAAATACCAAAATTGCAAATCAAAGCCAAAAAATAGCTAAATGCGCAATAATTTCCTTTTCATTTCAATAGCACTTAATATTTACTTAACAATGTAACTGTTATGTTGTTGATAAACAAAAGGCCTTTTCAATTTTAATTGCATCTCAAGATTTAATCATAAATCCTGAAAAACAAGACGTAAACAATAAAAGAGGAAGAGTCTTAAGAGAGTTTGATAATACGCTTTCAATCATCACCTCTAAACAGACAAGAAAGGAAACCAGTTTGTTTTCTTCTTGTAAAAAAAATCAACTAACTCTTCTATAACTATAATTATCAAAGATGTATTTTCATGTAAAAGCTAATAATAAGTTTAGCAAACAGAAGAATTCCTTTTGCAACTGCACATTAATCTGATTGTATGAATTAATTAAGGAAAGTGAGTTGGGAGTTGTGAATTCGCAACAGTACAATTTTTATCGAATAACATTTGCTTTCTGTTTTCATCTCATTTGAAAATTAAGCTGATGGGATAAGAGAATAAGAGCTAGGAATTGGAATCGACAGACAGTTTAGCTAACTACCACAAACAACGGAGCCTAACCCATTTCTAGTGCAAAGTGACTCAGTAGGGAACAGGGAATTGGTCGAATGCTCTACAAGTAGACAAACTTGTAATTTACATATATTTTATCTGTATTTACAACATGGGAGTAGAGTAGAGACACAGAGACAGAAATACACAACTACGATGTAGATTCACAGAATATAACAAGTAGCATTTGTTTTCCCTATTTAGAGATAAAGTATATATAAGTACATGTAGCGGACTAGAGTCTGTGTGCGAAAAAACTTGTTTATATCTCATGAAATCGCAAGTGCGCCTCCGTTTGTCCTTTTCACAGAGAGTCAAAGTCATCAAGCCACTTTATTTATCTTTAGTCTGCCCAGTTGAGTTAAAATGAGATATAGAGCTATAGATAGTAGTCTTTTCCTACCTCTATCGTGTATAATAATATGATTTCAAGATGTGCATTAAAGTCTGTCGTAACACATGTCATATTTTTTATTATACATATATTTTACTATTCCAAAGAATGAAATACAAAAAAAGCTATTTGTGTTCGATCCACTATTTATGTAGGTATGTCTGTCAATTTTTTTGCTTTATTATGTACAAAGTATAATCAGACTAATCAGAGTAGCATCCTTTCATGTTCAGAAATGAAATCAACTGAATAATCTAGAATGTGCAAAGGGAATGCTATATTTTCATCGACTATTAATGAGGTAGGACAATGCAGTTGAATTTTCTAGGGATACTATTGTGTTTTTGTCGCTTTTCTTTGAATTTTGTGAGAATAGAGTCAGTGAGTCAGGTACTTGTGCTTTTTCAATGAGAAAAACACAAAGAAAATGATGAAAGGAAAAGTGAAGCTATGCCAATTGACTTTGAAGGTTTGACATGCCGGATTTTGATATAGAAGTGTGTAGGCGTGTAGCTAGAGAATAGTTTTAAAAAAAGTTCTAGTAATTTCATCAGAGAATTCCAGGCTCAGGTGAGTAGTACGTTCTTTGTTAAATATAAATCAATGCTCACTTCATAGTCGGATCTTATGAAAATTGATTTTGGAGGAATCCTAGGGAAAGAAAACTAGAGCTCAGCTATTCATAGTTATTTATTCTGATTGCTTTGATAGCTGTCGTTCTTTGATTTCTAGAGGAGAAAAGAGCAATGAATTCAATGAAAGGTATTTCTTCATTAAAACATTTCCACTACTAGCTGTGCAGCTAGAGAGCAATGAAAACATTTCACAGCATATTTAATATTAGCTTGAACATTTCTTTCCAATAATCATCACAATATTTCTCTATTCCTGGATATTTATTTGTGGAAACTGAAAAGCTGCTGCAACCATAAAATTCGACGTAAATAGAAACGTGAGCATTCCTCGATGTTTGCATTTGGCTATTTGCTTTGCAAAGAGAGAAGCTGATTAAACTGAAAGCTTTTGCAAACACACGTGAGACTAAAGGACTTAACAGAGTCACAAATTCTGAATGTTAAATCTAAAGGTTAAGCTATTCAAGTTTGATGTATGCAAATACTTAGTTCAGCTATTTATTCCTTTATGCCATTTGTTCATACACTTTAGATATTGGCAGCAATCTGCAATCAATGTCAACGTTTACAATGGTAAAGCATGAGAATTATCATCTAACACTAACATAAGTCATAGAATAACATGAATGCACGGCTATACCCCTTTTTATTATCCTGCAATGCAACTGTTTGTATATTTTCAAAGAGTTATACCCATCTTTGCTTTTATTGTGTGTTCAGAGCCAGTGAAATTCAGTTGACTCTCCTTGTCGAACAAGTGTTATCTTCTTGACATTGAAATGGCATATTTGAACTCAAATCACACACACACTTAAACAAATATTGTAAAAAATCGAGCTCCACTACGAATACTACGACATAATTATTAGCATGTATAGTTCTTAATCGTGTAAATGATAATATTTATCTTTCTGCCAAATTATTTCTTTCCAAAATACAAATGAGCTATCTGATCAAAAAAAACCTACATTTAATTTACAGTAAAAATTATTATTCATTATGATTTTCTTTAATTAGGTGCTCTAATTCCCGACAGCATAATTTTAAATATTAATTACCGAAAAAATTCCAAAGACAAAATATGCGGAACATGTTTATGTGGCAAATTGTAACAAATAATTATGCTTTGCATAATTAATGAATGAATTATTTTCCGTTGAATTTAGATGCAGAAAAACAAATCGCTGCTGCTTTCTAAATTAGCGTAAGCACACAAGGAAAAATAACAAACATGTTTGATAAAAATCATGTGATAAACGAAAGTCGTATGTAAGAGATTAAATGAATTAGCTAGCTGTAATATATCTTAATTATTCCTGGTCATGATTAGTGATTTAAATGCGGTAACGAAGCACATGTTGAAAAACATGATAGAATTTTGAAGTGTGCTAAAGCTATATTTATCTTTTGCATGTTGAACATAGTTTGGTAAATGAAGTATTAAAGTGTATTACATGAATTATGAAGAGAAGAGTGTGTATAAAAGGAGATACTACGCCAATCCTCTTGACATCTTAATCTAGAAAGTTGAATTCTGTGTAAATAAGTACTTGAGATTCTACTCCACAAAAACAACGTGATATCATCGAAGAATTATTGTGTATTAATTGACTAGGGATGATAATTAATATTATTTTCATGATAAGCATAGAGAAGTCAGTTATAAAATGACAACTTGCAGACATCAACATGAACTTATCTGTTTTATGAGACATATCTTGAAAAACTTTACAGAGTAGTACTATTCTCTTGTATTTATGTAGGGAAAAGAGTAGTAGGGTAATATTAATCACATAAAATTGTTTAATGCGTAGATAGCTGAGTAATTACTGCTTGACTATATAAATAACAGTGATAAGAACATGGATAATTACTTTAATAAATGAAATGTGTTTTATCAGGAATTCCTTGCGTCAAAAAATCTGCATTTAGGACTAGATAAAAGAAAATTATGGCCTTATCCCATTTATACGAGCTCAGATAGCTATAGATGCTTATCATTTATATAAGTGGGATATTTCGCTTAAAATGATGAATCAACTTTGATGATACAACAGAAAAAAGGTAGTAATAGATAAAGATAATATTTAGCGAGTTTATTACTAAACTTTTGTGCAGGTAGGTAAGTATCTACATTGTTATCACCCTT
The DNA here is from genome assembly GCA_019776505.1 of Tomocerus nigrus. Taxonomy (NCBI): domain Eukaryota; kingdom Metazoa; phylum Arthropoda; class Collembola; order Entomobryomorpha; family Tomoceridae; genus Tomocerus; species Tomocerus nigrus. Next base: position 8,183 of record JABASI010005954.1, read on the forward strand.
TCTATACAAAATAAACGTCTAAAGTGTAACAAAGACAGACTATATGTGTAAATACAATGAACCTTATATGGCCACATACTTACAGGTGTTATTCTTAGTGAAATTATCTATGTGCTCACTCTCCTCTGTGTCTCTCTTTTGTATGTAGCTGCCTGACATGACATGACAACACGGACCAAAGACATGACACGAACAACTGATAGCATAAACAGGATAAATACTAACAGAATTAGCATTTGCCTTTGGGATTCCTACATTTATAGAGTCGAATCCATCCATGTCCTCTATTCCATTCTTCCGAGCAAGCTATATATTCACTTTCCTCACTTTAAAGGTTAATCGAACCAAAAACCAGTCAAGTCAGCTTGCATTTACATTACATAAGTACAATAATACCACTTTGTTGCTTTTTGGAACTGTTTTCCCTGACAGGACGAGCAAGAGTATACAGCATAGCAACAACCACGAAGGTTAAGTGAACTTTGACGCTTCTACACTTGACGACTCACCTGAGCTCAGCTAAAAGCAAATCAAATCACTCCACTCTTTCCACTCCAATTTGCTCACCAAACTCTCATACAAAATACAAAGACACACTTTTATACATAGTTTTTACCTATTTTAAGCTTGAATGCGCAATACATAAGAGCAATTTCATTTTATACTCCCTTTTCGCAGAATATGCAAATTTTGCTAATAAGATACATCATCCATTGGGTATATGCTATCATCTTACACTATTATTATTGATTTGTCAAGAAAGTGGGGTAACGTTAAGGATTTTCTCTCAGATATATAAAATATAAAACTGTCCTTCCAAAAACACCACCCGCACCCATCAACAGATTATAGTTGAGTATATCGTATATCCTATACATACATTTGAAGTCCGCTTAAATCTGCAAATCAAAGTTAAAGCATCCTAAAACTTGACAAAATGATTTCATGGCCCTATTTTTTCACTACGAATAACGAATTATAGTCTTCGGAAAAATTAATGACGAATTGATGGAAAAACTGTAAGAAAAGTATTTAGTGACGCAGTAAAAGTGATTTAAAAATGAAAAGTCGCTTTTAATTTCAAAAACTATTGTCTGGCACAGTTAGGAATTGTAAAATGAAAGAAAAGGTTCCTCATAAATGCTAGAATGCTACGGTAAATCGATTTTGTTGAAATCTCGGTTTATCTTTAGTTGTATAGTGAGTACAGTGAGTGACCTACCTTTAATTATTAGCTCGATAACAGAGCACAGTCGGTAGAAAAGGTAAACATTTGTAGTAGAATGTTTTTATGTGTTTAATAATGGAATTCGCTGTGAGAGTGTCTGAGAGAACATAATAATATAACAGATTTTGTGTATCATGGAATAATGAGTCAGAGAGCTCTAGTAAAACAGTAGGAGAGCTATAAGCTACCTGTGTGTACTCCATTAGTGAGGTACTTTAAATAAAAGGACATAATAATGAGCCCATTTGCATTGGTTGGTCGAGTTTATTTTAAATTATCTTGCCTTGTCGACTGTTTACATTTGGCTTGCACCAAACGGTGCTCGCAGTTAGGATCGCGTTTTTCGCAAATAGTCGATATTACTATTGTGACCGTGCCTTGCCTCACTTTTGTAGTAGTTTGCATTAATACGCTATATTAGTTGCCTATTTTGTGATTGCGAGTGTTTTGGTAGAGATTTTAATGTAAAACAGTTGAAACAATGTAACGCGTTGTTAGTTTAGGTAGACTGGTGACTATAAAGAGCAAAAGTATAATTATTCTGCAAAAGCTACTACCGAATTGTGTTATTTTGTAGGATCTACTGAAGCAAAATACATTGCGTACGCATTAAACGAATCATAGCTCATAAAACAATTTTCCACAAATCATTTTACCGCACACACGTACTCTAAATGGTAATTACTTAAAATGGGAAAAGTGTATTTATGCATTTGCAAATACGTGCGGAGCATTCAATTGAGAACTTGTAGTTTTGTAAAGAGACAGACAGACGGTATTCATTTACTCATTTTGTAAATGTACACACAAAAACATAGCATGAGATACTATAGAGCTATACAGATAATAATAGGGAAAACCCACCGAATCGAATCACTAACCATTATCTACTTACATTTTGTTTTAGCATCTCTTTTTAGACTTTATTTCCTTTCTCTATTGCTAATGTAGAATATTAATGTAGCTTTTTAGTGGTCTCACTATGTAGATATTTCCTAAAAAGCCCAATATTGGTTGTGTTAATCTGCAAATATGGGATTTAACTACCAGCTTCGTTAATGATACTCTTTAGCCATTCATTGTAAATACAATGTAAAAGTGCCCAGCAGGTGTAAAACATAAAAAACAAACAATTTCTTTTAAATTCGGCAATTTCAATACAATCATTCACTCCTACATTTACACCAATGTGTTGATTGTTGCCAAAAAAGTAGTGCAATTGCACACAAAAGTGCACTACAATAACCAAACAATCGTTTAATTTCAATTAAATTCTCAGTAGTCAGGGTGTGTGAGTGTGTGTCTGTCAATTTGCTTTTTTATGTGAATTTTGTAGAAATAATTTCATTTCCTGAAAGTTTTTTTTTGTCTTACAAAGTTCCCACATTGAGAATTGAATGATTTAGTATGAGCAACATGTAGGTATACTTGTGTAAACAGAATAAACATTAGGAATGACATACTTTATTTCCCTCATATCATACATCACCTGCAGGGAATTACAATTTTCTTCAATTAATATCCATTTCCTAATGCTCCGTAAAACAAAGATGCCAAATCTATGGATTTGGAGCATTAACAGTTTCGTATAAGTCAATATGACAGAACTACCTCAACATTTCAATTAGATTTTTTACCTTTTAAATAATAGTCTTTCACTGTATGAGAAAAAAACTACTGCACAATTCCCTCCAGTAGGCGATGCATATAAATGCGTGAATGCATTGCAATGCAATAAGAAAACTTTTTCGAGCACAATAACATAACAGGATTTGTAATGCTAGTTTTTGCGTGAATTTATTAAAAAATCCTATTAAAAAAACATAATGCTACCCATAGATGGTAAACAGTAGTGTCTGACATTTCCTTTGGGTACTTTTGCACAGAACGTGCCTGGAGATGTAAATAAATAGTAATTTGATATCAATTATTGACTCTAATGGAGGTACCTTGTAAGGGATAGTCTGACTCTGTCTTATATGCCATTATAATTAATTGTTACATGAGAACGCAAGGCAGCCTGCATTTCCAACTTTTTAACAACCGTTTCAAAAAGCACAAAGGAAAAAAATAATTGGATATTTATTTACATCAATTTTCTTTTCCATACAGTCAA
>JABASI010005955.1:0-11525 GCA_019776505.1 Tomocerus nigrus
GACAGGAGAAGTCAAGTAACTTGGTTACGGGTTCCTGCCAAGCAAGGAACAAGCAAGGGATATGCAAGGGACTGTCCCGTAACTTCTCCTTTCGTTTTACACCAGCAAACACTCATTTTTCAGCACCTGTATTTAACCTCAGAATCTCCATAGAAACGCCTTGCTATAAACCTATTAATATTATTAGGTTACTGCAGTACAGTATTAGACATAGGGTAAGACTGCATAATCCGCCCGCGAGAGCAGCGGTCTGGATTCTGGATGTCCGAAAGTCCGAAGGAGGCCAGAGTCAGATGAGCATGAGCCTCTTGTCTAGTACAGTATGGTAAATGGTAGTATCAATTCTATCAATAGGTATTATTATGCTACACTAGGTAAGGAGCCTTCTAAAGCCCCGCCTCCGCCAAGCCACTGCGTTCGAAACCACACAAAAAAATGTTTTATCTGGTACACGTACGGGTACATGTACAGGTGACAAGAAAGTTTTTGCTAGGGAATTTACATTAGCAAACTGATCAACAGCCGGAGCAAATTGAACGCTATCTAGACCTATTATACGATACGTATGATAGGTCGCAGATGCCTCATTGACTACATTTCAATCTCAAACTACTTTGGTAATGATAATTGCGAGTCCCAGTCCCAACTCCCACTCCCACAGTCCCACTCCAAACTGAGAAGCTAGCCTTAAATATTTAGTGTTGGCATAATATGTGAATTAGTTTTTTAGAACCCAGGTTCTGTATTAAAATCTATCCAGCACAATTTAGAAGCAAGTTTTCTTATGAAATATGAAAATATTCTCCTATTTAAAAAATAAATAATACGCTGCGTACTTTAAAATCCTTCTTACACAATTCGATTCCCAACAATCTTTTTCATAATATTTTACAAATATTTCAAATCACTCAACAAAGTTTCATGACGTTTTCACTTTTCTTAAGTCATCTTCAAATTATCAGCTTTTATAAAATCCTTCTTACACAATTCGATTCCCAACAATCTTTTTCATAATATTTTACAAATATTTCAAATCACTCAACAAAGTTTCATGACGTTTTCACTTTTCTTAAGTTATCTTCAAATTATCATCTTTTATAAAGAATATTTTTCTTCAAAATTAAACATGACAAGTTTCTTTTTATTTTTATCTCAAACATTTAAATTCTACTACTTTTTTGTGTGTACTTATAATATGAACATAAATATAAATAAATGAATGAAGTAGCATTTTGGTATGGAAATAAGTATATAAATTCATTTATTGGTTAAAAGGTGACGAGATTAGAATGTAAAAAGTGTTTGACAGTAGCAGCGAGCAACTTTTTGATTTGATTTTGTACGTCAGGCTGAATCCTTTTCAAAAAAACCGTTTCGATTTCCTGCTCCACACAAAGTTTTAATAAAATAATCAGAAAATGTTAACACATACACACAAATAATTAAATAAATGAACTAATGAATTTAAAAATGCGTACTTTCTCCAAGTCAAGGAGGTTGTCCTCTTGTCCCTCTCGATGTTCCTTCCCACTCGCACTAACATTTACAGGGTCCTCATCAAAGAAGAGGTCACTGACGGACAGTCCGATATCGCTTCCACGGTCCAGCGTCACCACCAAGTTGTCCAGATTTAATTTGATAGACAAAGATCCAGAATGTATTGGAAATATGCTATAAAAAATAAGAAAATTTCCCAAAAAAATTATTACATAAACCCAAAAATATTTAAACACAAATTATTAAATAATTAAAAGAGAAATTAATAATAATTATTAAATTTTTATTTACCTGTGGATGTCAAAGAGTCGAACTGACTCGGCGGTGAACCTGGATTCATGGAACAGGAAACGGAGGCTGGACTTGTGACAACGGAGCTCGACGATTGGTTCGTGGACGGATTTAATGTGCTGGATGGTGACAATGTACTTGGGGTGTCTCTTGAGACGTTGCTGGAATTTAAGGTTATCCAGCCCCCACTTGTGCGACATAATCGCCTTCTGCGCTTCATGCTGCAGTCTGCTACAACTTGACTGCTCCAGAATCAACCTCTCTTCTTTCTGCAACTGCACTGTTCATTCAAATCAATTAATTAGTTAATTTAATTATAATACTCTTCCAAATACAAATACACAAGTCAATAAGTCAATGGAGAATAAAATAAGTCAATAAATAAACAATTATAAAATAAATAAAACTGAATATATTAATTATTATTCTGCCCGAAAATAATGAACGGATTACTTTTTTAAACCAAAATAAATAATTATAATAAATAATTCTTTCATCAGTTACAAGTTACAAGTATAAACACACAAATTAACTCATGATAATAATCTAACTCAATAAAAGAATGAATAAGGTAAATTATGTAAAATGTGCCGGAATTAATTAACTATAATTAAAATAGATATCTGAATTTAATGAATTCATTAATTATAGTTAATAAAGAAACCAAAGAATTAAATATAAAACGATTACCAACATATTTAGCTTAAAAAACTTTTTTTTGAAACTTAATTTAACGGGTGTTTATATATTTAAGTGCCTAAAAAAATTAACAATAATAGTTAAAATAAAGGTATTGATAAAAATAAAGCAATTAATTATAGAAACAGTNCTTTTTTTTGAAACTTAATTTAACGGGTGTTTATATATTTAAGTGCCTAAAAAAATTAACAATAATAGTTAAAATAAAGGTATTGATAAAAATAAAGCAATTAATTATAGAAACAGTTACAGAGTTAATTCCTTAAAAACAAAATTTAAATGACGAGCCTAAATAAAGTGCTTAAAATAAATAATTAGGAAAATAGCATTTAAAGTAGGTTTAAAATTAATTACGTTGTGTATTTGTGTGGGGTGGAGGCGAGGAGAGTCCGGAGGGGATGAGGACGACTCCATTAAGGATGAGGATTGAAATTCGGAGGAGCGTTGAGTGATGCATGTTGCTGTGTCGAGAGTAAGTAGTTAACTGAGTTGGAGGAATTACCTAACCGTTGCGTCGACAGTTAGATCGAAGAGAGTCACAGTGGCTGCCTGTCTCACAGTTACAGATCTTGTCTTCTCTTCCTTGAACCGAGACTCTTGTTAGATTTCAACTTCAACTGTATTCAACGCAACGCAACTCAACTGCACTCATGCAACTGACTATTATAATAATAACAACTAAACAACTCCATCATCAAATCCAACAAATCCATCTCCACTCATTCACTCACTCACTGACAATTATCACAAAGGGATAATAACCTCCTTAACTCGTTCTTTCTTCTTCTAACATATTTCTTCGTCTCTGGGTTACACGCTCAGCTGACTTTTCACCATTCTTCTTCTCGTCCACTTCTAAATTCTCAATATCTCAATACCGTATAAATCCAATTACTTCCCCAGGGTGAACATGAATAATAGTGTAAACTAATAAATTACACGTGAATTTCGCTTTCAGAATTAAGTTTTCGTCAAAATACAATAGTTCACCCATGGGGGGGGGGGGTTAATTAATTATTCCATCGAATAAGGTGATCTACGACGAATCTAAATTAATAAATAAATTGCAAGTAAATTTGGTTTTCGGACTCAAATTTTCGTGAAAATACAATAGTTCACCCCTGAGGGGTTAATTACATAGAGGGGGTGAACTATAAAGAGTATAAATTAATTAATTACGTGTAAATGACTGTTAATTAAACGTAAATTTAGTTTTCGGGCTTAAATTTTCGTCAAAATATAATAGTTACCCATGGGGGGTTATTTGTTCCAAGGGGAGTAATCTATGAAGAATGTAAATAAATACGTTAAGAAAATACCCCCTGGGGGTTTAATTATATGGAGGGGATGAACTAAATGGAGTTATACGGTATCTCCTTACCTAACTCTTCTAATCTCTCAGACTCACAACATCAAACACAACACACACAGACAAGACGGCAGCAACAACAATCTCATCTTGATCACTTCTCCTTCTTTAGCTCCTTGATGGAATTGAGGAAGATGCGACCTCCACGAAGAAGTCCTCCACTATTACTCCGACCACTATTTGTTGTTGTTGTCGTTGTCGTCGTAGCCGTTGAAGATATTGTTGATGTTGTTGCATTGACATTTGTTGTTGCTGTTGCTGTTGTTGTTGATGATGATGGACTTGAGTCTGATTTTTGTCCAGTAATCTTTCTTTTTTCTTCAATTTTCTTTCGGAGGTCTTCCATTTGATGAATCACAGGCTCGCTCTTTGTAATTGTCACTTGTCGACGTTTCCTCCTTTCCTTAGTGTTGCTACTGCCCTCCCCCTCCGCCGCCCCTTTTTTCCATCCGTCTTTTTCCTCCTCCCCTTTCTTTACTGACTCTGAGCCACCACCACCACCACCATTGTTATCCGATGTTGATGTCTTCAGACTGATCGTCTTTTTCTGCACGATCCCTGTACACACAATCAAAATAAAATGAGGACGTGATTAAAACACACTTGCGAACTCAACTGGATCCACCGTTCGCACTACAATGCACACACATTGTCATCTCGTCACATTAGCACACATTTATTTGATTTACTGACTATTGTCACGAACACCCATTGTCAAGTCTCTCTCTCTCTCTCTCTCTCTCGATTTTCATGACCCAAATGAGCACACGCTCAGCACGCTATCTCCTAATTTTACATTTAAGAGTTTCTGAGCTGACATTTTACATATTTTAATACCTGTCTAAGTATATATTTAAATATAATTCAAAAAATATATGAAAAACAGTATAATTATAAATACAAAATAGCAATTGATAATAAAATGCGTTAGTAATTTGAATTCCAGAGTTACTAATTTTGAAATGCTTACAAAATACAAGTATAAAATAGCAAGTTAAGGTTGGTGTGACTTGGTCCAACTGCGTAATGCGTTTTCCCTCCCACTGCACCAGATAGGAAATGAGTGATAAACTATCTGCGAGCCTCACAACTCTCCAACATTTTCTAAATTTTCATCTGAAACGCTGTCAGAAGTTTTTGATGCCTCAGGGCCATTTGCACCTTTTTATTAGAGTCACATAAAAAGGTGCTAGACGTTTTTCTGCCTTTCAGATGAAAATTTCGAAAATGTTGAAGGGTTGTGAGGCTCGTGGAAAGTTTATCTGTCCATGTCAATCAGCTTCACACATTTTCATACATTACACATTTAATCATTTCCTATTTGGCGCAATGGGAGGCAAAACACAAGTCACCAAGTCGCACCAACCTTAAAGGGGTCCCTTAACACAAAGTGAGAATAATTTTATAATTTTGCATTTACCTGTCTGAAGATTGAACTTTTGTCGGCGTTTCTCGAAAGTTTCTGCGTCTTTGGGGTCCATTTTTTCTTTGTCTTTCGGCGGCGGTGAGGAGGAGGCGGGATTCGCCTTCCGTCTTTTCGGGGAGAGGAGGGAGTTGGCAGGATGAGAGGGAGACAGGGATTTCGACTTCTTACGGCTACGTTCCTTCCTCCGCTCGTCGTTCCTTGAGTGCGACTCGTTTCGGGAGTCCCTCTCCCGTGAATTCCTCCGGTTCCGCTCCCGAGGTGATCGAGCTCGAGGAAATACCCGCCTGGATTTGTCTCCGCTTTCCAATCGGCCTTCCAAACGACCCTCCCTGTAATTCAAAATTTAATTCATACAGAACCAGAAGATTTAATGTTTAAGAATTTAGAACTCACAGAGAAGAGTTAATTGCCTAAATTCCCATTAATTAAAAAACACATCACGCTTTGCTATGCTGTTGCCTTTTGGTTGAGTGACTTTTACGACTTTTCTACAACTGCAATAAATAATCACCGTAAATCTCTCTTCTCCTTATCTATGATCATTTACTTCCATTTACCATTCTCCTATTATATTCATCAACAACAACATAATAAAACACAGTAAAACCTACAGCAAGTACCATTGGGGCAATTTGACACATTTAATTTTTTTATTCAACTAAATCTGTAGTAAGGCAGAGAGTATTTAATATTTAACGGGACTTATACGACGAATTTTAGCAAAAATTTACTATAATGCTACGTAGTGTAATGTAATGATTTTATTGTCGCATTTCTTAAGTCAGCTAATTTTCGGTTATGTCACAAAATAATATCTAACTAATAGTTAGCCTGAGTTATTCACAACTTTATTCTTTAGCCGAATTTTTGTATACCTATATTGAATAGTAATACTTTAATAAATTGTCAGGTTTTATATTTTATATTTAAAGTCACATCAGAAATTATTGTGTTTCTCTTATGTGAGCTGCTTTTTAAAATTAGTAAAAAAACCCTTTAAAAAACAGCTAAGGGAAAACTATGACGAAGCAGCGAAGCAAACAATTTTTGTCCGACCAAAACTGTAAATTATGAATTGCCAAGAATATTTTGGATAATATCTTTAATATTTGATATCTACTTTACAAGAAATAAAACACAATGGACAAATTAAACATTGAAAGTGTAAAGAATTGAAAGAAAAAGACAAACCGATGGTCAAAGCGGTCGCGGGAATTTCTGTCAAATTTTCTTTTGAATTCTCGCCGGTCACCGTGGTCCAGTCTTTCTCTGAATTTAAATTCGGTTCTGTCCCGAGAGCGCGAGTCCCGACGGGAGTCTTTATCAGTCCTTTCACTATCTGAATACTTTTTGTCTCTCCTGTAGCCACCTCCACCCCCACCTCTTCGGTCCCGGTACTTCCTGTGAACATCCTCCCGTCTCCTTTCTTCCCTAAACACATCAGAAAAGTCACCAAATTATTCACTATTTCCACAAAGAACAATTTGACATATGTTTGGAATTTTGAATGTTTTCAATCTCATAACGTGCATCTTTGGGGCACTATGTATATACTTTAAATAATTAAAATCAGGTTTCATTTAATTTTCTAACAGGTTTTTGATTTCAAAATCAATATTTTCATCTTATTAATTCATAGATATTTTGTTGTAGTCTGCGCGAGCACTGTGGAACCACAGGAAAGTGCTGCTGCTGACGGAAAGTTGAAAACGCCAAGTTTGGCAACATGTTGTTGTTGTATGAATCACTTTTTGTTGACTTTTGCAACAAGCTATAAAAACATTTTTATGTTTAAACTACGTACTTTCTATTTTTTAAGGAAAATTAAGCAATACATTTGAAAATAGTAAAAGAATCTTTGAATGTAATAACTATTTTCTATTATATTTTAACTATTTAAGGATGCAAAATTGGAATTATGAAAAATTTCACCCTACAGTGACATAACCAAATTGACCAAACCTTTCATACTTTCAAAATATCATTTTAGAGCGCTTTAATTTCAAAAAGTCATAGTAGTGTATAACATAGTCATAGTCATTAAAGTCAAGCTTGACTAAAAATGGCAAAAATAAGTCTAGATTTTACCTTTGACGTGGAATGCTCAACAGTGAAACGAGAAATCCTTATACTGATACATGGATTGCTTGTTTGTATTTTGTATTTATTGTGTATGAGTGGGCATTTAAAAAAAGTATAAAAAGCTACATAATAATTAACACAAGAATGACTAGCGTCAAAATACAAAGCTGGTGGACTGTAACTCTGGAGTAGTGGGGAAGGTCAGCCTGCTCGAGATTTTGGAAATTAAAATTTCACTTTTTATCTACACTGGCGACAGAATCGTCTTTTCTGTCACTAGTGGAAAAAAAAAGTGTTTTAATTTCCAAACTCCCGGACGAGATTGCATTCTTCCACTTTTCCACAGACGTCGACAGTCGACGAGCCTTGTTGGTAAAAATAGTGTCAGTAAACAGTTAGCGCACCTGGACACAGGTGATCTGGAGCGTGACTTTTGTTTGGGTACAAGATTTGGCTTTTTGATGGGTTTGGGTAGGTCGTGATCGTCATCGAGAGAGGGTAGGAGGTCCTCCATGGTGATGTCCATTGACAGGGCGTCTTCACCGGAAGATTCTTCTTCCTTTTTCTCCTCGACATTCTCCTTCGTTCCATTATTGTCTTCCTCGGACTCGCCCTCCTCGTCATCGTCGTCATCGTCTTCATCTGATAGAAGAACTTCTTCAACTTCGTCAACGTCCGAGTCCAGCTCTAGACTTTCTTCTCCTAAAAATTCAAAACAAATCCAATTTGAAATTTTACCTGGCTTAAAATCATAATACAAAAATTGTCAAAACATAAAAAATTAAAAATTAATTACGGAACAAATGCTGATCGATTGTTGTTGGGAGAATGGAGATAAGATTTCGGTTATTGTTTCGGCTAAACTTCTGCGTCTGTTGAGTTTTCTCGGCACTCTGTGTGAAAAAATGGAGAAAAAAGGATGAAACTACATACTAATTTGCACAACTGTTAAATTAAATTAAATTTTAAAATTTTACCTTCTTTTTGATAGTTGCAAGGGCGGCTTGTCTGAGCAACTCCAAGTCTTCATCTTCGTCACTGGCCATTTTTTCAGTTGTCACAGTTGGCACTGTTTAGAGATAAGAAAGAAGAGTGTCTAAGGGAGGGAGAGAAAAGAAATGAAAGTTGGTTCTAAGGTTGGCGCTTTAGAGTTTGTTGTGTCATTTGACGTTGGAGTGGGTGAGGGCGCTATAACCTCTTGGAATTATTAACGTGTGCTGCTTGCACTTGTTCCGTGTTGAGTATTAGCGCAGACGATGCGCACGCGTGTCGGTTAGGATTGTTTGTTGGTCTCAGTCGGGGAGTCCATCGATCCGTCCTTTCAGATTTCGTCATTTTGCAATTCTTGTACATCAGCCAAAGTCGACTCTCCTTTTCACTGTCCAGCACACAAAATCTCTTTTCATCATTTTATACTCGCAGGTAAACAAAATTCACATAATTAGAGAATAATTAGGCTAATTAGGCACTCGTCATTGTTGAAAGGAAATGTTCGAGCCTCCATTTAATATTTTCGCACTTTAATTTTCTCCGTCCGTGTTTCATTTCAGTGTTCCCAAGTTTTGCTACCAGCAAACACAGCTACTTGAATTTCTGATTTACAGCTGACTAAATTACAATTATTTCATAATTCATTGACTATTTTTTTAGTGATATGGAGGCGGTGAGCGTATCGACGACGGCGTCGGTGCCCGACACTACGACGGCAGTCACACAAAATAAATTCGGAGGTATCAACGTCAAAGAACTAGACCAGTGGATCGAACAATTGAACGAATGCAAACAACTCACAGAAGGCCAAGTCAGAACTCTATGCGAAAAGGTCACCACCATCTCCTTATTTTTAATTCAATTTTCTTCTTCATTCGCTCTTTTAACCAAAAAGTTAAGGCCACCCACGTAGTTTTTTAATTAGTCATTAATCATCTCCGATTATTATTGTTTATGGCACAGAAAATGCTTGAAATATATTTTTTTAATTTTTGGCATGACCTTGTCGTATTGACTTCGGGCAACTGTCCTTGAATTTTATCATCAGATAATATAAATTACGTGCCTATATTTTCTGGACTACGAGTGAGTAACCCTGACCTGACTCATTACGATCATTACGTACCTCCAACATACAATGATTACAATGAGATAATTTTATTAGTCATCTTCCATAACTCATCTGACATATGATCTGACTATATTTAGTATTTATTTTATGGATTTGGATCAAATGTAAATGTTGAATTTAGTTTAGTGTTCAGTAGTTCAATGACTATAAGCCCATTGCGTGCATACTACGCAGTTTGTTCGCATAATATTAAGTCAACGAACTAGTACGCATGTAGATCTAATTTTAGAAGAGAGATAATAAGACTTAGTAACGTTGAAGTTAATCGAATTCTATTGGTATTAAGAAGCCCTATCGAATGATAAAAAGCAAATAATATCAATAAATAAATAACAAAACCCAAAATCTTTAGATTCTGATTTGTTATTCATTACATCTCCCCAGATTGCGTGTTATTTATTTGACAGAATGCGTAATAATGCGTATATGCGTCTTAATAAAATAAAATTTAATTGTGTGTGGTGTAGGCGAAGGAGATTTTGACGAACGAGAGCAACGTACAGGAGGTAAAATGTCCGGTGACGGTATGTGGGGATGTGCATGGCCAATTCCACGACCTGATGGAGCTGTTCCGAATCGGCGGCCGTTCCCCGGACACGAACTACTTGTTTATGGGCGACTATGTTGACAGGGGCTACTACAGTGTAGAGACCGTCACTCTCCTCGTCGCACTTAAGGTTCGCTACAAGGACAGAATCACCATCCTCCGCGGTAACCACGAGTCCCGCCAAATCACACAGGTAATAAAACACTTTTTTTTGTTATATTATTTTTATTACCCACTGTTTATTTATGTCAGTCACTGTGAGTTAATATTATACGTTGGTAATTTGATGTGATTAGGTGTATGGGTTTTATGACGAATGTTTACGGAAGTACGGAAATGCGAATGTGTGGAAATATTTCACTGACCTGTTTGACTACCTGCCCCTTACGGCCCTCGTCGACTCACAGATCTTTTGTCTACACGGAGGACTCAGTCCCTCCATCGACACGCTCGACCACATCAGGTACCACCCACCCTTAATGCAATTGCACTCCAATAATTCTCAATTCAATACTCAACACAATTATTATACTATAAACACAAAAGATATTCTTGTTTATGTATTCGTTTTATATTTCTGACTCAGATTTTGGGATGAAATTTATTTTTGTGTACTTTTTAGGATTAATATTTAACTATTTATATATTTATTTTTAATTACTTAGAGCACTGGACCGTCTGCAAGAAGTGCCCCATGAAGGTCCAATGTGTGACTTACTGTGGAGTGATCCAGACGACCGTGGAGGGTGGGGCATCTCCCCCAGAGGTGCCGGTTACACTTTCGGACAAGACATCTCCGAGACTTTTAATCATTCAAATGGCATCACTCTTGTCTCTAGGTAATTTTAATAATTTTCCATTCCTCCGGGGGATTAAATAAAATGTCTGAATCGCCAATTTGCACTTACTCTTATTTATGTATAACATTTAATAATTTGTTTTATGTGATACTTTTGCGCAGGGCTCACCAATTGGTAATGGAAGGGTACAATTGGTGTCATGATCGGAATGTGGTTACAATTTTCTCTGCGCCCAATTATTGTTATCGTTGCGGAAACCAGGCCGCCATCATGGAACTCGACGATCAACTCAAATATTCTTTGTAAGCGTTCTCAGTTAAATTTTTTTATAATTAATTTTTAGTTTGTCCAGCTGGTCATAAATAATATTTCTACTTTTTATTACTTTACAGTCTGCAGTTCGACCCTGCGCCGCGCCGAGGAGAGCCGCACGTGACCCGCCGCACGCCCGACTATTTCTTGTAAAGCAAATAAATAATAATAAAATGATGATGATAATTCTAACTTAGGTTAACGTGCTAACTAGAATTCTAACTCCTACTTTTTAATTATTTCCTATTCTGTTGAAGTAAGTAAGTTATCTGTCATTTCAATAAAAACTTATTTATCTCCGCCAACAGTCTCGAAAACATCCTTATTTATTATTGATACGCATCCAGCCTCCGCTCCGACCCCATCCATTCATTTCATTA
>JABASI010005956.1:0-11523 GCA_019776505.1 Tomocerus nigrus
GACGTTCAGGGTTTAGACGGGCTTTTCGCATTGACTCAGCATTGGATTTCTGCAGTGCTGCACGACGCTCAGGGTTTAGACGAGCTTGGCGCATTGACTCGGCACACTTTTGCTTTGCTGTACGGTTCTCAGGGTTTTGACGGGCTTTGCAGCTTGATTCCCTCCCGGACGAACATTCCTTATTAGTTGTTTCTTCACACTCCCTTGTATTATTCTTTTTTCTACAATACTTTTCTAGTGTACTTTTTTTCTTCAGTCTTGGCATCTCTATGCGGTTAATTGGCGAAGTTTTACGCCCGTGATGATTATCTGTAATATTAATTGTCACATCAAACAAAATCTTCCTAAATTTAAATGGCGGGACTTACGACCAGAATTTAATTGCAAATATTATCAATCCACCTACGTACCAAGGGTATGATAAAGACAAAATTATATTATAAATAATTTGCGTTTATTTCAACTAATAATACTAATATGTCAAAGTGTTA
Source organism: Tomocerus nigrus (assembly GCA_019776505.1). Taxonomy (NCBI): domain Eukaryota; kingdom Metazoa; phylum Arthropoda; class Collembola; order Entomobryomorpha; family Tomoceridae; genus Tomocerus; species Tomocerus nigrus. The sequence goes on from JABASI010005956.1 coordinate 492, forward strand.
GGCCCCAACTACCAACGATATCTTTCGACGGTACTAAGATAAGTATATATAGATATTTCAACCAACAAAAATAATTTTATGTCCAAGTGTTAAATACCTTAGTGTCTAATCTGATGATTCCCCTTTTGGTGGTGACACAAGTTACGATCGCCGATCGTAGTAATGTGTATAAAGATCAAGCAGTGCACGTAAATTTCTGAAACATAAAACACGTAATGTGTATATCAATCCACGTGGCACCAACTACCAGCGATATCATTCAATGAGTACCAAGATAAGTAATTTACGTTCATTTCAACTAACAATAATAATATTATTATGTCAAAGTGTTAAATACCTTTAGTCTCCAATCTGATGATTCCTCTTTTGGTGGTGACACAAATCACAATCGCCGATAGGTGACCATTCGTCTGTAGTACATGTATACTATTCCACTCTCATTTAACATCTTAGCATTCACTCATCACGTCCATTCAAACATTTGCTGTCACTCGTCAAACAACTCTCACTCGTCTACGCACTATGTAGGTACAGTACACGAGTACACCTATACTTGTAGGTAGTGCTCCACGCTCAGTCATCGACTCACTACACAGGTCATAGGTTACTGATTGACCTCATATTCGAACTGCAACATTTTATTGACCCCAAGAACACACACAGAAAGTTTCAACATTTTAACTTTATCCGTTCTTGAGTTATGACGTAGAACCCGCATGGTTAACACACTAACTAACTGCCACACTGCCAGAAGACAGATGGAAAAGATTCATAACATAGCTACGCTACGTAATAAATAACCTAGCTACCTACTTATTATACTTTGTATACTTAGTTGTCCGCTTCAGTTAAACAAGAATTCAAAACTAAATAGTTACTGTCAGGAGTCAGGGACTGTGAATGTAATATTTTAATCTTTAAATATATATCGTATCCACTTCTCTTTATAAATAAAGTATCAAAAAGTAAGCGTGGTATCAAATGTGTAGACATCTTTGTTCTGGCTTTGACTGCGTGGTTGACTACCTTAATTGCCGTCCTTGCTGATCTTATTCTCTTTAGTGTTTCTTATCTTCTGCATTTTAGAAGAGTAATTTTCGTCGATTCACGTGCATTGAAAAAGCCAGACTCATTAACCAGTAACAAAGTCTTTAATGCTGAGTGGTAAACGTCGTTATAGATTCATACATGAAAATTGTTTGTTATTGAAATATACTTTTAGAATTCATATTATAAAGGCTAATCCTGTACAAATACCGCAATATATATTATGCACATGACGCAATAAGGCACCGAAAAGTTGATCAATTTGCATTTTGCAATATGCATACTAATTGAGAACCCTTCCTTTGTACTTTTGTATGGTTAATTCTAATTTAGCATCTCGCCCACTCGCATACCTACATCCTACATCAAAAGAAAGATCATTCATTATTAATTCGGTATGTATGCCAAGTAGATCTGGAAGCAACGGTGCGAGTACAAAAACGTAAAGGAATATTTCAATTAAATGAAGTCAAGCGTAGTATTTGTCATAATATTCATAGTATTCCTGCAATAGTATTAGAGAATAAATGTAAAAGAGTTTAAGGAGTTATCCCTTTAGCGAACATATTACAGTATAATAGAAAAGATGGAAAGTCGTAAATAGTAGAGATATCCCTGTTGGTATCTTTGTTGACAAGCCCCAAATTGAAATGCTCCGAATTTGCTGCTACATAGTAAGAAAGAAAAGAAAAAGGTAGGAACATTTGTAGGACAAAGTGAAGTATAGTGCTCTCCTTTTTCTTTTCCCTACTTTCCTTCTATTTATTTATTATTCTAGATAAGGAATACATAAACAAGGGGGAATTTGTTTTAGTAGCATGTCCTCGAGTGGGACAAGAGCAAGGGAAGGAGATCTCAGAAGACAAACAATAAGTGGAAATGACTGCAGAATGGGATGGGAATTTTTTTTGCCTATGCACTCGCAAACAAACAATGCGTTTTCCTACATTTGCTTTATTCTGTTCGGACTTGCCAAAGTGGAGGGTAAATAGTTGCTGTAGATAGACTGGCCGGCTTAATGGCAGCTCTTTGAGTCAGATGTTTCTATATAAGAGAAATATGCCAGTTGTCCATTCATACGGGGTTAACTGTTAGCCAAGGCACATAGGCATGCATTCAAACGAATAATAAAGAACGGAGGTAAGTAATTCTACTATTAATCCGTTATACACAAACATATAGTTATTTTTATGAATCTCTGGAGACCCTGTAGCAATTCCTTATGAGTTGTAATGTAACTAACGTTGAATGTGTGCTTTTTTCCTTAATATTATGTGAATGAATGTGGATGGATCCTAGAGCTTTGTCTAGACAAACTGTTTTTCTTTCATGGGGTTTTCTTTTGCCATAATGCTTATATGTACTTCCTCCATAATAATCCTCATAGCCCGTTTGAGTAAATATTTTAGTATTACATATTGCATATAGTATTTCAATATGTTTTAAGTGTAAGCAATATATGTAATTGTAGCATGTACTATTTGCCTTGAGACCTTATACTGGACGTTTGTGGGACTAGAGCACACAAAACTGTGTTAACTGGGCTCGAAAAACCTGAGGAGAGTTATGGAGCGTTGAAGTTGAATGGGTCCGTTAGTTACGTAAGCAGAGGTTATATTCTGTTAGCTACATTTAGTAGATTCTAGTCCAGTAAGGGCAATTATTATAGCTCAGGGTATAAATTACAAATGGAATCGTTTGGGATTATGTGAGGGTCGCCTTTTTGGCAAAAGTCCCGTCCTCAGAAAATAGAAAAAAAGCACTCGTTTTACTTAAACTGAATTTATTTTTCTTCACTCGCATAGAGTGAAAGGGGAAAAAGAAATAAGATAAAACGAGAGAGAAAAACTGTGTATATACGTAGCTACAGTATGTGTGGCGTGGTAAAATGTTACGTGTACGTACATACGTAGGGCAAGCATTGTGTTTTTAGACGGATAGACTGCATTGAATTCTAATAACTGAATTTATTACGATAATTTATTCAATGGAAAGCAAGAAATTCCAAGGTTATTTTTTGTAGGGAGGATATACAGATATACAAGATATACTTTACAAGTGGGATTTTAAGTTGGATGCTAGAACTATGGATTCTAATTTCGGATATGTGTATAAGAAGTGTGTATATTGTAAATAAATTATTTTTCTTGGCTTTGACTCAATGTCAAAGTCAGTGCCAGTTTTTTGTTGCGAAATTGTAAAGGCAAATGGGAAGCCTAGACTAAGTAGAAGATCAGATCAGACGACAGAGCCAGACTGTGTTAATTGTAGCGACAAAAATGTGTCCATGCGTGCTCTGCGAAAATAAAATAGTGAAAGTTGACTTTCACTTTGGAAAGGAAGAAAGTTGAAAGGATGTAACTCAATTAAGTTGCTTTATCTTCCTCTCTATTATTTTCTAAGTGAACAAAGAAAGTAATTCAATTTTCGCTTAGAATTTCTCTCTTGTTTTGAATGTCATGTTAGTCGCGTCCATCTGAATACACTGTACATGCATGCCTTTACACAAGTTACTATTTGTTAGCCAACTCACACCTAATGGTTTTACGCTTTCCTATTCTCTTTTCCTTACTTCAGATAGTTTTAATGTTTAATGACATTATCTGCTAAAATATGGTACGAATGATAATATTATTTCAAGGAAAATGTAACAATCTAGTTGTAACAAATTAAAGATTTTATTAGGCACTGCCCTATATCCGTGAACTATCCACTGAATCCTAAACGTATAAAAGACAATTTGTCTTCATTATAGTTTTGGAAAGAAAAGTAAACTTCATTTGAAATAAAAGTGAGTAGACTAACAAATTATAAATAGCTAGGTACCATTATCAAATTCTCTTGACTTATTGCGTGGTTAATGGGAAATTGTTAGCATTGCCTAATGTTTCCCTTTCTTTCTCTACTCTGTATTCATCAGTAATATTATATGGTTGATATTCGCACTACGTACTTGTAGGCAATAAACTATTTAAAAGGGAAAATAGAGAGAGAGAGAGTTGGAGAACGAGGGTTCGTAGGTGAATTTCTTGCTCTCTGGGTTTCATCAATAATAATTAAGTTGAATTGTGTAATAGTGTAAGAAAAGAGTACCCCAGGGGCACATTCTAAAATGCACTTCACTATCATATCCCTATTATGATGCATAGTGCATGTGGCATAGTGGGACATGGAAACTTGTGTTCCTAGCACATTTACATCTAGGTAACTGGGAAATACTTTTCTACCGCACACTGTGCGATAGAACAAACTACTTGTAACTTATTGCACAATCATGACTTGCGTCAGGGAAAATTTTCAGCTCCATACATTTCCTTTTTCTTCCGGCACAACTTGCAAGGATATTTACAATGGGAAATGATGACGTAACAGGGGAAAAGGAACATGCTTTAAGTGTACTCACAAAAGAGAAAATCTTCCAGCCGACTATCTTTTTCCAGTTTCTTTTACACTACTATGTACTACTATGTAGGAATCTATATCTATACTATACTCATGTGTTGAAAAACAATAATATTCTAAGCTACAGTCATCTACCTTCACTACAGCTAAAGAAAAAAGATTAGGGACAAAAGGCAAATAAGTAAAAGAATATATTATCCTGACATAGACGATAGACGGTTTTCAATTCAGTCTCACACAATCACAATTGCCTTCTGTTCTGTATTGAATTTCTGGAGAATTGAGATTGAGTGGAGAGTTATAAAACAATGGGAAAGTTTATTCAAATGCCTCCGAGAGTAAAATAGCGTAGTAAGTAAACAAAGAAGAGCAGAGAATAAAAGATTGAAGTTCAGCTCAGCTCAAGTTGGCTCAGGCTTGACTTATGTTAGTATAAAGGAGGAGTAATGCACCTTCCTTCATTTCCCTTATTCTCCACAGCTAAGAGCTTCTGTTGTTTGTGCTCAAGTAGGGAATCCTGAGATAGACAGAGAACTTCTGTCTGGGCTACTGCTTTTCCTCTTATAAAATTTGCATCGAGCAATTTATAATAGTTGCACTCGGGTACATAAGTATAATCTTGTACTATTTCACACAGTACACTTGCTGTAGCAGATATATAGACTCTCTGTGTATTTATTCCAAGTTGGTTGACTTGGGTTTAGTGGCTGGGCTATATTTGAATAGGATAGGAAGACATGTTCCGTTGCATGTTACTCAGACTTGTGAATAAATTGTCTTCGAGTTTAGTTGCGCTCCAAATCCAATGCAATGCAAAGGGAAACGGCAGGTAGTTGTAAAGTTGTAACCTTGTAATTGTTGTACCTGCTAACTTGGAGTTGGAACTATTTTCTACATTTCAACATGGAGGAGTTCTTCATAGCAAAGAAACGGATGGATTATATAGGCCATAGGCCTACATCTGTGTAACTTATACAATAACGGCAGAATATCTGTAACATGCCCGTACCTTCTGTGTCACTGTCTCTGTTCGTGGCTAAGTGAGGCAGAGAAAGTGACTGTGTACTCTCATTTGTAAGACAAGAAGTAGACGAGAAAGGCACTTTACATACTTTTCTCCTTAGTCTATTCTTGACTATCTTGACGGCTTCGTGAACATTTATTTCTGTTTATTATGCATGCTGACGTGAGCACTGAACATTTTCTATTGTATCCCCTCTCTGTTTGCAGTAAACTTCCCTAAGAAGAAGAACCATGTAGTATATATGAAATATATGCCGTGTCCTCCTACTTTTTCCCACTCCTGTGTGTGTTTATTTGTTCAGTAACATATTATTTTCCTGTAGGCGACTCAAAATACTAAAGAGCTGTCTTAGAATCCTACATTTTTATAAGGATTTTTTTAGTTGTTGATTCAACTATTATTATTCTTTGGCCATGTCTATGTTAAATTCGTGTGGTTTACCTTATTAATTATGGAAGAAAACTAGATTCAACTTGCACGAACTCGATATTTTTGATTACCTAGCTCCGTGCATGTCGTGGATCGCGACTCATGGCCTTCGGCTTATTTTGATGTACTGAATAATGAGGGATAATATTAATATTATTAATGGCATAAAGTGAACAACAGATTAAGGCACAATGCTACTTTCTCCAGCTATGGGACATATCTCTAGTCATTCCTAAATGGCATGGCCTAAATTTTTTCATTGGTTTTCTGGGTAATGTGAAACTTTTAGCTTGACCGTCTCGTGGTGGAGAAGTGATAAAGAAACAGTTCGTTTAGGTATACGGAGAGTGATTTCCCTCAAATATTCATAACACTTTCACCATGTAAATGAGTTGCAAAAAAAAGTTGTAAAATGACCGGAAAAACAATTGGCTATAATAAATGTTTAATTTCGCTATCTACCTACTCGAAAATTGATTGCATGAATTAGTTTAAATTCACATTTTGTATTAGTTAATTGATGCCGAAAGCTATAACCACTTGGCTCTCTTGCCAAAATCACACAATTTCACTAAAACTCCTGTTCAGTTTATAAATCTTTAATCTGAGACCATAAATAATATATTGAAACAAATAATGGTTTGACGTAAATCGACATGGAACCTGTGTGTTTACCGTGTGTAGTACAGATATGTAGATTGCTTTCTCTCGCATATTTGCACGGAGCGGAGAATTGTTATATACGTAATTTAAGATTTATGAGTAAAGAAAGTGGGGCACTCGTGCCGTGTGTAAGTGCGTTTCTGTTGCTCAAAGGTGTCTGATCAAACTTTTTCTACGGTAATAACTACCTACAGATACGGCTATGAAGAAATTGAAAATGGTAGTTCTACTGTTTAATAATAGACTATTAGGCCAGGTAGTCAACTTTAGTTTTACTAAATGCAAGGCAATGTGTAGCAATATTAGGGGAAAATGTTGTTGTAACTTTGAATTGACTAGTAAACCTAGAAAAGGGAATGAATTTTTAATGCTTTTAGAAGTAGTTGAGAGTTTGGGCTATAATCGCAGTAAATTCAATTACATTGAGTACAGTATACATCTAACAAGGCGACTAAATAACATGCTTTAGCATGTAAACAGGTATTATTATATGTTTACAGCATTATTCAGTCAAAATTATTGTTGATGCAAACAGAAAGATGGAAAAAATTGAGTATGATGTTGGCCGTATTGAAATTACCTAAAAAAAATATTTGAATCGAAATTTTTTTACTTCATGAACTATTTAATAGTCATTCGTCCTTAGATCTCAAGGTGATCGGCCATCCAATTCAATTTATGTGTAGTACTCGCTGTACACTGTGTCATTTGTAGAGAGTTTATGAATATAGCCGCTTAAGGTTACAGTAGAATATGCATAAATGAGTGACGAGTGAATATGAGCGTTTGTTGAGTTGAAAGATAAAAGGGAAATGAAGAAAGACAATGCTAATGCTTCAGTAGACAGAGTGCGGTATAGGAAGAGACGAGATAACACAATGCATAATCAATTGGCGAAAGCCTTGCCTGTCCTCAAATCCCGTCAGAGCTTTCTCTCCAGGCTCCATGTCATTCTAATTAATTGGGAATTGTTTGCCGAATCCACAACTTTCATCTCGAACCACATCCCTGCCAAATCAATTCGGCTCATGCTGTGTCTTGTGTCATGCCGCATAAATAGTTCACTCAAGGAGATATGCTGATTAGCATGACATTAATCACGAATCGTCACACTGCTCTAATGACAACAAATAGCTCTAATTTCTAAAAGACCGACATTTGTCTTTCTACTAATTTCCATTTCATAGCTAAACGCACGGCAAGCCATACCAATTGTACCTGTATAGCACTTTATAAAAGCTAATTGCTTGTTAGATATTCTGATTTTCAGTAGTAGAAAACAGTAATAGATTTTATTTAAATTATTTAAAAGCTCTCTGCTGTGGGCATGCATAATTTATCGAGCTTTCTTCAACCGATCCGTAAGCCTTTTAGACACGTGTCTACTGTAAAGTTTCTTCTGCTGTTCACCTTCACATGGCAAGGTTCTCTTAGTTTTCAATGCCAATTAGCAATTGAACAAGTTTATAATTAAGTTAGAAATGGAAATTGCACTACATACAGTAGTGAAATAAAATAAATAACGAAATTCCTTCCAGGTAAGTATGTACAAGTGTACGAAAGGCATTAGAAATTCATTATATTATATGTAACGTACTGTTAATGATACTAGTATGTACTATTTACTATGAACTAGTAGTAACTTATTTGTATTGTACTCACAATCAGTGCAAACCGCAAAGAATAAATCCGAGGTCAGCCACATATGTATGTACAGTGTTTCTCATAATTGTATTTCATGTGCTGCTAAATATACTTATTCCTAGTAAAACATTGGGCTAATAGTAAATACTTATGGTTTCTGTCAGAAAGTAAATAGCAGTCAAAAGAACATGAATGATATTCAATTAAAGAGCTGACTGCTTTCTATTTTAGATATGGAAGAGCAATGTGTTGATCAACACATGCAGAAATTCGGGACCTATTGTTATCTCCTGGTTTCATTCCCTGCAGTGAGTTGGAAGACTGCTCATCAGATCTGCTCTTCGTTGAAAGTAAGTACATTTATGTATAGTAAATTCATGAGCTACAAATATATCGAAATAAATGTGGATATACATAGAATGTGTCATATTTCAGTGAATCAGAGTATGGGAAGCACAAGATGAGTTACGACACTACAGGCATAATGTACAAAGAAAATATCTGAGCGATAACTACCTAACAAAATTTTCTCATTACTGTGTACCGAAAGCAATCATGCTATAGATTCTGTTTAAAGTACAGCGTAGTTAACAGTAGGGATAAAAGATGCAGAGCAATCGATCATAATGGATAGGAACATAAAGTGAACTTGGAAGGCTTGAAATGGCAAAAAGCAATATTTAGCTCAATACTTTCTTAGTTTATGGTCAGTCAGTATGTGCAAGTTAGAAAGAAACGTAGGCTACTGTTTCTGAGTTTAACTATTCATCAAAGTCAAGCCCAAATTAAAGGCGAAACCACAAAGCATCATTCAACGAAAACTCCACACATAAAACATACTAACGAGGCTATTCTGCATTCCGCTCCGCACACATGTGCCGGCTATATTGATTTCGATTTATAGAATTGCTCTCAACTGCAATAATGACTCTAATGCAAAAGTAAAAGGTAGACCAAAAAGAAAGACTTTACATATGATTCGCTCTAAAACAGTACAGCTATTTAATAATGATGGAGTTATGGCTTTCTATATGGCCTTTGCTATTAAATGGGCATCCGTATAGTTTCTCTCGAGCTTTCTCTATATTTTGTTTGGATGGATTGAGTTAAAAGGCTTATGGCTAATACCGTTCGATCCCTATTGATTATAAAATCCGTTGTCTTCAAAATTAATGCTATTCCATTACATCATATCATAGTTGCTAGTGTAGCTTTGTAATAAATTTATACCTATTCAAAACAGCTCATATTTCACATTTGATATATTACATGACTAAATACTTTACGATGTTGTGCATGTTCCTCATAGAAAGACAAAAGCTCTCACAGAAGACAATTTTTATATAGACGGGAGAGTTGGACACATACTAGAGGCAGAAACACTCTGTGAAAGTTAAAAGCAAATACGATGGTAAAATGAAGATTTAGAGTTTGCACTAGTACTAATCCTATATTATTGCAATCGGTTCGTATTCCCACATCGAGATGATTTTAAGTGCTCTCTTTCTCTCTTCCACAGCAATGAATGCTTTAGTCTGAAATCCACTCCAATTTATAATCCCAGTTCTTTCGTTCAGCACTACATGTTGTTTTAATGAGATATAATAGGAAAAGTGAAGTGGCTGGGAATTCCTCTTCCCTTTCCCATATGTAAGAGAAGGAAAGAAAATCGTTTGTTTGTTTGATTTGAATAAAAAACAAATAACACGGGCCACAAGTACTTGGCAAGGTCTTTTTTACGCTAAAGTAGTGAAAGAGAAAGAAATTACAGGGAGATATTTATATTCTATACGCAGAGATATAATATAAAGTTAGTAGGTATTATAGTAAGAAATACGAGAAAATTGTGTGTAGCTAGGTAATTAATTGAATCTCATTAATAAAATAGTAAAAGAAGGAAGTTATGTTGAAGTAAATAGGTGAATAGAATTGAACGAAGTAGAAAATGATGGTAATTAGTATGTATTGCTTCATCCTTATTCTTTCACTTCCATTTTCTCCGTAACCAAAATGAACTGTTTTTGTGTTTGAAAGCAGAGAGGAGAGGAGTAAATAGAATTGCACTAAGCTGCATTACATTATCTGTGTTTATTTTTGTAGGGCAACTTGGCAAGCGTCGTGTCATTGGACGAATGGCATTTCCTCACAAGCAATCTTGTTTCTGCTCCCGACTACGATAAAAAGTCACTTTACTGGCTGGGAGGTTCTATCGACGAACGTAGCCAGTTAGTGTGGGATGACCAGATGCCGTTCAATTTCTCAGGTACATTCTTTTCTTCCCTTTATATTTATCTCTGTTTAATATTATGCCCGTGCCCGTGGATAGACAATAGCCAAGTGATCCTTTGGAGAAGAAACTGATGTTCTCCTGTATCTAGATAAGTGAATGTATGTACTTTGGGCTTCAATTTATTTAGTGTTCTTCCGTTTAGTGCCTATTATTTTCTACTGTACTACCTAACGCAGCAGATACAGCTGGATGATAATAATAATATTATGTTCTACTACTTCTACTCTTACTACTGGTTGCAACGCTTTGCTATTTGTAGCCCTAGTCTTTCCAGATCAGAACTGTACACGTCACAAGTATCCTGATTTTGATTCACCCTGAATTCATCCCGAGCCTGAAATCATCCCCGGCTTGAATTCATCCCAGCCTGAAATCATCCCGCCTGAATTCATCCCAGCCTGAATTCATCCCAGCCTTATTTCATCCCACATTTCCATAATAATTGGTCTAATCAAAATAATTTATTATATGCGTATTTATCTATACATGTATATAATTTTCCTATCAAAATCCTATACCTCACCCTGGAGTGC